>JBBPSD010000747.1:0-16844 GCA_038093415.1 Xerocomellus chrysenteron | reverse complement strand
TCTCGACGCCTATATCCTATATAGTTGATCGTTGTTCGCAATATATTCCGCCGACGTCATTCGGGTTGACATAATATTGGCCCATCGTACCCTCGGCCGACTGTCGGGGAATATCTTAATTTTGCAGTTTTTGTGATGTTGCACGTGGAAACATGGACGTTGACGGTCACGGTTGAAATAGATACGAGAATATGCTCAGACTTGCGACGTGGGAAGTCTGTTGATTCTTGCAGGAAGCCCGAATATGATTCTGCTCGAGAGGCAAGGGATTGATCAATTGAGTTGAAACATTTATATAGAGTAAGCCTATTTGCAACACACTGGCAGTAGGTACTTAACGTTATTGCTTAACGACTCCAGTACCACGGGCCATTTGTGATTGGACAACTAGCAAAAAAAGGGGATTCAGGTCCGCCGCTGCGCTAAAACTGGTACACAACGATCAAAACCGGTACAATAAGTAGACAGCGATGGCGGAGTCGGCGGCGGCGCTGATTACATAAATAGTCGGGACAGCATGTGCACAACTTGGTCTCTACGTACCGTCATTGATCAACACAATGCTGACCAATTTACCCTGCTACGGAACCAAGTACTAATGGGTCTGCGTGGGCTAACTGAGCACATTATAGGAGTCATTTTTGGTTACACAGCAACCCAAGGTGACTGTGTGGATGTGTCATTGTGTGGTAAAGCAGCACTCAGTGGGAACAATGAAAACTAAAACACGAAACATGTCCTCGGACTCCGACTAGGCTACCAGTGGTTCTGCACTTCCGGAGCTTTGTCGGCTCGCATCCGCGCAGGGATGGAAAGCCTTCAGTCATTACGGCCAAACTTCAATAGCACGGATGCGGCTGACTCGCAGCCACTTAGCCACCATGGCTTGGTAAATCCGATTCCCGACTCCGAGTCGGCGTCGGGGTGCGTCCGCTTCGATTAGCTAAGACGCACTTTTTTGGAGAGTGTAGCCGCTTCACAAGGGGACAGCCCTGAGGATGCAGTGGGGCTGCCAGTATCAGAGTCAGCGGTCAAATAAAGCCGATGACGCCTTCGATGCAGCGCTACGGACTCGGAGCGCCTCCCTTGTCTCACCACGCCCTACCAGGATCCGTTGGCTGCGCCGCTCCCTGTCAACCCCTGTGTCATTTCGAACTATAAAAGGCTCACGACATGGTTGATTCCCCGGCCCCATGATGATTCAGTCATGCCCTGGTGTCCAATTTTGTCTTGCTTTCCCCGCTATAAAGCATATACCCAGATCAACACGATGATGTGGGATATGGGGGGCAATTATGGTGAAGAACCGATGCCTTCGCGTCCACGCTTTCCGGCACAGCCCAGGTGTGTTCATCGGAACTGGCATCGAAAGACCTTAGCTAACCGTCGTGAAATAGCCCCAGAAATCCACCACAGATGATGTGAGCGTGTGTATGTTTTTCTCCCCCACTCGATTCCAATCCTGTCTACAGGCAAGCAGCGCGAACATACCCAGCACCTTTCAATCCTCGCGGTTTACCCCCTGCCCCCCCACCCAGAAAGCCTGTTCCAAAGTGATTTACTCCTTTTTCGTTTCTATAGAAATATGTCGCTGAATGCTGTATCCTGCAGTACCCAGTAAGTAGGATCTTCGACTGAAAGCGGGATGGTCTTCATTTCCCGTCATTCAGTGCGTCCTACCACACTTTCCCGCGTTCTACCGTTCTACAAGCCTCGGGCACGTCTCGTCCCCGCGGCGTCCCCGTACCACCCCTTATGCCGACTTCGCAACCTGTCCCAGCCCATGCTCCTGCACATCACCATTCAAGCCGCCACTATCATTCGAACAGGCCCACGCGACATCATTCATACAGTGTATCAGCAGCAACATCTCGTCATGTTCACTACGCGGATGAGTTGTCCCAACCTCGATCACGAAAGACATCTGCACGGAGTTCCCATGTGCCCGGACAAGCCCAAGCGTTTCCCGTCGCTACAACGTCTCGTCATTTGCACGCGACTGTGACTCAGCAACCAACCCAGGGATATCGCCGTCGATCGCACTCTACTGGAAATGTTGCCGCACCTGTGGCTGTTAATTTCACACCGTTCCAATCGCAACAACAAACTCGTGCAAGCAATGGACATGAATATTCGAAGTGTACAGGACGGAAGAAGGCATTGTGTGTGAGTTAACGTTGCTATCGATGCAATACGGGGGACGATCGTTCAATTGGATTGGTATCAGATCGGCATCAACTACACAGGTCAGAAGCGCGAGCTTCGCGGGTGCATCAATGATATCAAGAATGTAAAGCGGTTTCTCATCCGTAAGTTCTTTGTCGTCACACTCAGTACTGCGTTCATCCGTCGTTCTCTTAGGCCAATGGGGTTTCAAAGAGGGAGATATCGTCATGTTGATGGACCAGACTACAAACCCTCGGCAAATGCCTACAAGGCGGAATATGATCGACGCTATGAAATGGCTTGTAAAGGACGCCAGACCCCACGATTCATTATTCTTTCATTGTAAGGAAATTTTCCATCGTGATTGTTCATGGTTGCAACTTGTTCTTTATTTAGATTCAGGTCATGGAGGCCAAATACCCGATACCGATGGTGACGAGATGAGTGGATTCGACGAGGGTGGGTTAACATTTCTTTCTGTGATCAAGGTTGTCAGTTTGAACGTGGTTATATTAGTGATATACCCAGTGGATTACAAGACAGCGGGGGTTATCATAGACGACGTGAGTCGGGATGTCTTGAAATCATGTTTACAATAATGACCGATGAACAGGAGTTGCACCGAATCATGGTTTGCAAGATCCTTTTTATCGAGAGTGTCGTTGGCTGATTCCATATAACAAAGGTGAAGCCACTTCCGAAAGGGTGCCGCTTAACGGTAAGGGTCTACGCATTTTTCATGCTCAATATTATCATCCGATGACCCAAATGTAGGCCGTTTTCGATGTAAGATTTAACTTCTGAAGGGTTCACTTTCTCATGCTGACAAGCTTTCAGTCATGCCATTCTGGGACAACGCTTGGTGCGTACACAACATTGCCTACGAGAGTTCATGACTGATAGTCTTCGTTGACTAGATCTACCGTTTCTGGTATGTCACAAATATCGTTTTGTCTTGTCACTGTACGACCTTCGTTTTGACAGTACCACCACAATGGGCGATTGAAAGAAAGCAATGTCACGGAGCGTGCACGATCCCAGAAAATGAGTTCGGCAGATGTGATATCATTCGCAGCATGTAGGGATGATCAGAAGAGCGCCGACACCGTCCAGGGAGGAGTAGCCGTTGGGGCGATGAGTTATGTGAGTGGCTCTCAACAGTCCACGGGGTGCCGCTAATCTTAGCAATATCAGGCGTTCGTAACGGCGTTGAGTAAGTATTCGCATGCACAAGAAACTAATTCTTACCGTACGTCTCAGCCCGGAAACCAGCGCAGAGTTATTTGGAGTTACTGCTAACTATTTGTGAAATCGTGCGGCCACATTTTCAGCAGAATCCGCAGCTGTCGAGTGGACATTACATTGTGGGCATTTCCGTTGATGCGTCTACAGGGCTGGAGATGACAGTAATGTTTACAGGACATTCGCCGTCAATTTATCCTGTGAATAATCTTGGGAAGTGCTAGTTTATTTTTGACCTCTAATAATTAGCTCGCTCGTTTGTAATGCATCACCCATTTCATCGGAACATTAATGTTGCTTAGTGTACGAACGCTGTAATTTCGTAGATCCAATAATACTTAGGCGCTATGGTCCCGTGCTGTGTTTTTGGGACGCGTTTTGTTTACGCGTTGTTTGCACATGCGCCTACAAGGCCAAACAAGTTCGAGTTCATGCTCGACCCGGCTGCTGTTTCTCTCCCTGCGCCGTTGCAGCCAACGAGATCAAGGAGAACAAGTGCTTGCCATCGTCGACCCCGTCGTCGTCGCTCTCGCAGGCCTTGTCGTTCACGACCGTAAGTGATTTTCTACGTCGCTCCAGGTCAGTCTTTGGTGTTCATTTGGATGCTGGCTCAATTACTTACGGACAGAAATCAGAGACTCCATTTCAATTTGCTAGCACAAGGAATTAACGAGTTCTTCCAGCTCACGATTCGCTTTCGACATACGACACACTAACTTCACGCTTGCCAACGCTCGCGATCAACAAGGTTTTTATTCAACTCAACATTCAAGGTCACGAACGACATCTAGATCTAACGACTGCATACATTTCTCACTCCCACATCTTTTCTCATCTCAATTGTCTAGTCGCTTTCGAATTTCGAAAGCCACTTTGTCTTATAACGAATCGACGATCGACACGGTCCTACGGTTTACCCTGCACATAACGATTTTTTTATTGACTAATGCCCTTGCAACTGCTTTCACGACCTACGACGGATACTCTTCGCTCGCGGTCCCCATCCCCATTCGCTACACCTACTTCCAAACCACCGATTCCGACCATCTGCTTGACAACTGCTACTCCTTGCGATGCCAACCCAACAAATGACGCTAGCCAAGTCGTGCCATGGATAGCTTCCGAGGCATCCCCTGTTGTAATCGCACCAAAGCCATCTATGAATGGAGAGACGTCACGGAAGCGTCTCGTTCCCAAGAAGTCGAAACTGGGTCTTCTTGGGTCGTCCTCCGCGAAAGCGCGAGAGCAAGACTTCTCTGACGTGATCAGGCGCGTTGGAGGCGCGTCAGTCGATAGTGGAAGCAATGGGTTTGAAATTTATGTCGATCCCGCCAACGACCCCGACATCGGGGAGATTTTAATGGTGAAGAAGAAGAAATCACGGCTGGCGTTGGATGGGATGCACTGGGGAACGTTGGGTGAGGTGACGAATGTGCCGTCTGTTACGAAACCAAAGGAGAAAGGAGGGAAGAAGGAGAGCTTATTGAAGATGAAGGTGGATGAGAACCAGAAGTGGTGGAGCATTGGGCGCGGAAGGAAGGACTCCAAGGAGAAGGACAAGGGGCAAGATAAGGATCGCGCGAAATGTGAGGCACTCAGATTGGATTCACCGAGTCGCCGTACTGAGCAATTCCTTAGCTCCTCAGCCAACCAACAAGCCTGCCGACACTCGCGCACGACACAATTCGTTAGACTCGGGTGTTCTGCTTGCGAGTCCTGTTTACGAAGAGCATCCCAAGTCTCCTGTGGAGCACCTGCGTGCCCCCACTCCACCCTCGGCAACCCTTCCACAGCCCGGGGTGGCGGGATTGGGGAGTGGCAAGGATTCCGTTGCCATCAGGGCTATGCGCTCTGTCCGTTCCCTTGCCCGTATTGGCAGCTGGGCTCAACTCAAGAACACGCCTAATCCCGACGCGGCTGCAACTGCTGTGGCACCTGCCAAAGATAAAGAGTCCGACGGGAAGAAGAAGAAGAAGAAGAAGGACAAGGACAAGGAGAAAGAAAAAGAAAAGGATAAGGACAAGGCAAAGGAAACGGTTCGCTACTCGGGCAGCAGCTTCGAAGCAGGCGGGTTGACCGCGAGCCCCGCTGCGTCCAAGCATCAGTCTAAATCTCTCGGGAAAAAGAAGGCGAGTATCTTGGGGCTTGGTCTTCCTTCGACGATGCGGCTGCCTTCAGCTCGCAGTGGATCGACGACGACGTCAATCGTCGCGGCCAACAACGCCAATCATCGTTTGTCAGTGGACTCTGCGAGTCTGTTAGGCGGTGGGATCCTCGCGCGGGGACGGTCCGGCTCCACAATGTCTACGGCCTCTTCTTTCCGTCCGATGTCGACCAAGTCTTGTGTTTCTCGCCAATCGTCGGGTAGTTCGGGAGCGGCCTCCGTGAGATGGGATGAAGCGGGGTTGCAGACGGTGAAGGAAATCCGCCGGAAGGACAAGGAAGCAAGGAGCAAGGAGAAGGAGAAGGCGGAGAGCAAGGAGAAGAAGAAGAGCAAGAAATCCAAGAATGGCAAGGATTCTACCCAGCACACATCAGACAGTCGAAAGAGGACCCCGCTCTCGGCGGTATTCCCAGGGGCTGTATCGGAGCGCGAGACGAGACAGCCATCGGTAATGCCCATCGAAGAAGCGATTGTGGACAGGCACGGACTTGAACAACATGAAGCTGAAGTGGAGAATTCACTGATGGAAACGCCCGTGAAGCGTGTGCGGCCTCGACCAGTATCAGAGCACCTTCTTGGCCGGAGTCGACCCAAGCCTTTCTACGAAGGGGATGATGGTGAGATCTCATATTGTTTACATCCGAACTGCCACTGAACTTATCCCAGACAATGCGGTCATGTCACTCTTGGACGCGGCGACGAATGACCTGGCTCAATTAATCAACAGACTTGATCTTGAGGCAACTCCAGGAAGCGTCGAGTTGACACCGATGAGCCAGCGTTCTCCATTCCTACTGGACCCATCCGCGAATCTGCCGCCCAACAATCGATCGACGACTGAGAGCCCAGTGAAGGGTTTGCAACGCAAGACTTCATCCAAGACTTCTCTCAGGCCCTATGCGCAATCGTGCTCGAAGACTACCAGTGTGCAACTCGGACAGAACATCGCTCCGTGGTCTACACTTAGCGCGGGCATTTCTCCTTCGAAACCTTCCCCCAGTACGATCAGGGTTAACCTTCGGGATAAGATGGGGACTGTCCGGACCCACAGGCGAACACTGACGCCCGCACCGGCCATAGATCCATCGCCAGTTTTCAAATCACTTCGCCCAGCGACTACTCGTCTCCCTGTGTCAAAGACGGTGGTTGGTGCTTTTTCAGGTATTTCGCCGTTCGTGATCAACCCGATCGACCGCCCCCCGTCAACTCTGACGTTCGGCTCGGGTCATTCCAAGTCAGAGTCTCGAGGGAGTTTCGCTGCCTCACCGGTGTTCAAGAAGGCCCAGGGCCACGCTCACAAGAGGTCTTTGGTCCCTCACGCAACTCTTGACAGTGGCAGCCTACCCATACTTCCCGAGGTTCGTCGCAGCCTTGGGCTCGCCGGTACCATGGGTGGTTCCGTGGGCAGCAACGTCGAGCAGGACTATGACGGAAGCGATCCGGACTCTGACATCCCCGACGAGCTGCAGGTCATCTTGTCGAATTCGGATCAAGAGGGAGAGGATACAATTTCATTTGCTCACCAGCCAGCGCAGCCGCCGCTTCCTTCTCCAGGCCTGCCTCCAGAGATGCCTTTACCGGTACTTGACAGCCCGTCTCCAAAGAGCTCGCTAGCTGGGATTCCTGTATTCCGAGCGACCGTGATCGACGAGGATGAACACCACGCTGACGTTGAGGAGGCTGGGACATTATCTGAGGATGACACCAAGGAGTCGTTCGACTTCACTGGCGAGTTGCAAAAACTCAACGAATCTGGTGCATCCGATCGTCGCAGCTTCATCGAGCAGCTCGAAAGCGCGTTCCGTACTCCTGCCAAGGTTGACCTTCACTATGACTTTGGGGACCTACCCCCCATCCCTAAACTTCCTACACTGCAGGATGAGTTGTCCCGGGCGGGCATTGACTCCATATCTCGCGAACTCTCGCCAAGAGGCTTCCCGATCGATGTCAACGCGGAGCCGTCTTTGCTCATTGGATCGGATAATTTTGCGGCAACTACGCCGGACGAGGAGCTACTCGACCTTGTCGCCCCTCAAGCGCTACGAAACGCCACGTCCGTCACCTCTCGACCATCGGATGGAGAGCTTAACCGCAACTTCAAGTTTGGTGGAAAGCATTCGTCATCGGGCCGGAAAGAAACCTCGCCGCTCACGCTCTCGGATATCATTCCACCCCTCGAGATTGCAAGGTCTCTCTCTATGGCGTCATTTGCCGGTGACGAGAGCTCGTTGATGAAGTCAATTCTTGCACACGCCATTCAAATCGAGTCCCCACCCGGGCGTCCTCGACTCGACTCTGATTCTGCATCTATCCGCGAGGCACGCGATGCTGCTAGAAAGTCCTTCGTTGTCGCTGGTCATCAACGCAACTCTTCTGGGTTGAGCTTTACAGGATTTGATTCGTTTGCGGAGATACGACGAGGGTTTGAATTCAATGACAGCCGCCCTACGTTCTATCCCCCGCCTGGCACAACATCTGACGGGCGAGATCGGAAATATGACTCGGTCTACAGTATCGCTTCGGTCTCGTCATACGGTAATGTTCTCCACGGCGGTTCTGCGGATCCTTTCGATTACGGCTCGGTCGTTCCCCTGTCAAGTTTACGGGAGAGACCCTCGTCAGACGATTTCTCGTTCACCATGTCAACTTCTGTTGACGATACTTTCTCTTTCATCCGCCGACAACCGCTTCGCCATAGAATTGACAGTGATACCTCAAGCTTTTGCTTCCGCCCGTCACTCGTCCATCCCTACAACCGCAGTCAGCGGCGACCCGAGTCCGGCGTGTCCGTCGGTCCTCCCGTTAGCCTCTTCAACCGCCACTCCACGCACCATCGCCGTGGCGACTCGAACACGAGCATGAGCAGCATCGCGCAGTCATACGCTAACTGTAGACGCTTTTCCTGGGCTCATCACCGATCGAACCTTTCGGTCGAATCTGTACTCAGCGACTTCTCGGGAACGCACCTCGGACGACCTGGTCTGGGGGATAAGATGCTCGAGTCTGCCCGGGAGCGTGGTACACCGTTGGGATCTATTTCTGCCTCGTCTCCTCTGAGCCTCGCTGGCAGTGTACGCGGAGAACGAAGCCACTCTGAGGAGTATGACAACCGGACGTCGTACGACTCGATTATGGACGGCCAGTACGAGCCTCAGACCGACTCGCTGTTCGAGAAGACTGGCCATCGGAACTCTGTCTGCTCGTCGGATTCGACGTTCTTTGAAGAACACTCGGGCGATGCTGCCGCAAAGCCTCCTCGTTATCGCCCCATTTCCAGCCTAAGCATCGCGAGCGTAAATACTCCGCCCAAGGAAGACGACACGATGATCAGTGTAAGATTTCACTCTCATTTGTTATTCTTATCTGACACACGACTAGATGTTGGGTGGTGGCCATGTACGGCGTCGTTCCGTGACATCCATGATTGGTGCTTCCCCTTGCATCCAAGCAGAGCGACGCAAGAATATTCTCGCCAACCCTCCTGAAACTGTCTTCGACCGAATCAAGAATGTCCACGAGGATCACAAGTCCCCTGAGATCTCGCGCGTTATCGAGACGAAACCGTCGATCGCATCCACCACGAACTCGTTCAAGCTTGGCGACGAACGCATGATTCGCCCAAGGCACGGTCTTCTCGAGCGGGAGAGCCCCGAGAACACGGCATTGATGGGAGATGGCGAGCATCTCTCAGGATCATGTAAGTATCATGTACGACAGACGAGGCACGGTACTCATCTTTTACGGTAGTCCGAATGCCCGTTTTTACCCGGCCCGACCGTGCCAACCGCTCCAGGTCGAGCACCTGTACGTCAAGTTCAGGGGCGGAAACTCCCCCACTTTCCATGTCGGACGGTTACTCCTCGTTCTCGGAGGGATCGTTGTCGAGCATCGATCTATCACAACTAAATGTCTTGCTTTCAAACGCCACACACCCGCCATCCAACGCCGCATTTGATCGTGCCCGTCCTCACGCACGCGGTCACCGTCGACGTATATCCCAAGCTCGCGCGTCACGAACTTCCATTTACGAAACAATTGAGGAGGAGCTCACCTCGTCATTGTCGTCCATGAGTTCTGAATACTGCGTCCCAGGCTGCGCATCTAACACACTCAAGCTCGGTGAAGCTGCGAAGAAAACAATGGACCCACCCCCAGTGTATGTCGTAGATCCCGAAACGTCGTCCGTGGATTCATTTTCGTTGTGGGATGACGAGCAAGGAATCACTGCGCTTCGAAGATATTATGCACTCCGGGACGAAGTAGAGGACGCGGTCACGGAGAGTAAACGTACGTGGCTGGATACGCCATTTTCGACTTTTGCGTTGCAATGTAAGTGGCATTGGGTGTACGTATATCCACGGTGTTGACACGTATGCTAGCGTTCGACCCTCCGCGCCATCCAACAGGAATGCAAGCGATGCTAGAACATTCGCTGCAAAATTATGGTCCACTTCCGTCTGACCTTCGGCCTCGTCGCGCGCGATCGCGGGTCGACAGTCGGCCCTCGCCGTATCCCCGAACCATCAAGACATCGTTCACGTCATCCCCTGGTGCAGAACATCTGCGAGCGGCGGTCACGGCTTCTCTTACCACATCTATTGACAACGCTGCGCATCGTCAGCCTTCGCCACTTTCCAACGTGTTGCAACAGATCACGATCAATCCGAATGTGCCGTCTGCGGTGTCTGCGGTGTCAAAAGAATACGTCATCTCCCCAGACAAACCTGAACGTGTCTTTGGACTTCCGCCTCGCACTCGTGCCGGATCGATGGCACGGCGTGGCGCGTTTGGATGGTCAAAGAAGAGCTCAGGTCGGAACGGTGTTGAGAATAAGGAGAACAACACGACCATCGGTAATATCAGCGTTGGAGTCCCAACCACAGTGAATGTCTCGCAAGGAACAATCATAGCGTGAGTGTCGTTTTTCCTCCAGCGATGGTATGAACTGAAAGCTCAATAAATTGGTACAGGCCTGCGGATGGTTTGCGACTGAATCGTCCAAGGCCGAGAGGACGTCCGACGCTGGCGTCGGTGAGGCCCCTCCGTGCATGAATGAATGCGATGACACGCGCCCACTGTTCCTCACCATACTGCTATCTGTCCCGCCGTTTTTTCTTGTCCTCTATGTACCTATGCTTACTGATCCCCTCCTCCCCTATGCTGTACCTCTCCCAAGTGAAATTGTAGTCCGTTCCATACGTTTGCAATGGCATACAATGTTGTTGTGAATCCTATTGCACACTGAGTACATAAACTGCGCCCCGTTCTCAGGCGCGCGCGATAATAGTATGCACACTGCAACAACGTTGTGACCACTGCTAACCGTGGGTTGGCTAGGTGTCACACGAGAGAAGAATCGAATGTCATAGGATAGGGTATGCAGCCTAGGACTTATATATACTGGTCCGATGTAAAGGGTAATAGGTAAATTAAATATGTTGAGGTCTCGACAATAAATGTACCTGATAGCGTCCATAGGGATAGGTATAATCTGTCCACAGAGAATTGGTGAACTGCGACGTGAGTTGCCGCCGCAGATGCGTCGCATGATCGGGTGCGCTCGCTACGAACGCTCGTATCGTATCCTAACCTTGGCCGTTACCATTTCCCTGGCCATTGCCATTGCCACCCGAGAAATCGTGCGCTTTGTACAAGGTCGCGGAATCGAGGACGCTTCCGTTTGCGCTCGCGACGAACTCGTGCGTGAGATGCGTCCGGTTGTGGAACGTCAATCGGGACCAACCATAGGCACTGTGTGTGAGTCGTTATCGTCAGCACAACAACAACAACAAAAAAAAAAAGACGTGCGGAGGAAAAACTCACTCGTCGAAAGCTTTGACAGAGTAGTACGGGAGCGGATCGAGCGTGTCGAGACCGTCGTAGTGACCTGCGGCACCGTTAACGATGCTCCAGGGTGCGGTTGGGTTGTTCAGTCCATTGGGATCGACAGTGACTAGAAAAGGAGGCTCGGAGGTTAGATTAGACGTCACGTGTAGGGACCAGGGCTGGTACTACGTACAGTTGGCGATTGGGGCATTCCGCTCGTAAACCTGTAATGCCGGGGGGACTCGGTAAACCATGGCGCTCGACGCGAAAAGATGCCGGCAAGTTTAACTCACGTGGACGTGTCCTTGCATGTAAAGGTCGACGCCGTACTTGATCATCAACGGCTCGAATGCTTGCTGACAGGCCAAGCAGGCATCCCCCGAGGAGGCGATGTACCACGGTCGATGGAGACCAACGATGACCCAGGGCGTCTTCTCCCGGTCGATAGAGGCTAGGTCTTTCTCGAACCAATCGTACTGCTGGTTCGGGTATCCAAAGGGACCGCTGTTCGCGCCGGCGTCGGTGCCCCCAACTTCGTCTGGTGATTGGTGACCGACGGGGAGGTCAGTTTCACTATCGAGGATGATGAAGTGGGCGAGGCCGTAGTCGAAGGAGTACCAAAAGTTGCCGAGGCCACCGGATTCGTCAGAGGGCATGTGGAAGTGGTTGACTGCGAGATGGAAATGGATTCGGCCACGATGAAAGGGAGTGTCGATGGTTGAACTCACTGTATCCGGTAAAGTTGGTTTGGCCCAGGACACATATAGAGGTGGTGTAGGTGATGTTGTGAACTGAATCCTTGGTTCCACTAAGGGTGTGTTGGGTTGAATCTTGGGTCGTAAGTACATACATGTGAGGCTTACCCGTTATCACAGTTGGCCTATTGGGTCGTGCATGGTGAGCATAAGGATGAGCGAGGGGATAAGAATGGGGGACTCGCTTCGTGGTTTCCTGGAGCAACCATGTAGGGCTTTGAGCTGGTGAGGGGTGTCATCTGGTCGTAGTATTGCTCGAGCAAGACATTATAGCCTTCGACGACGCTCGTCATGTTGGGAATAAGACTATTATTGCCAAAGTAGCCTTGCCAGCTTTCTTTGATAAAGTAATCAGCATAGGCGATATCGCCGAAGTGAGCGATGAATTCATAAGTACTGGGCAAGGGATGAGCGAGGAGGGTTGACTAGTTGAAAGAAGGGCATACTCCTTGTTCTCGATGAGACTCTGGATTGTGTTCAGGTCATTAGGACCGAGTGGGCTCCCTGCACTTCCATATGGGCCAACCTTAGTGCTGAGACCGTCCGCACCCATCAATCCAAGATCGATGACGACTGCTACTGTGAAAGCGGCTTCATCGCCCGCTTCACGGGCAGTCGTGAAGGTGTCAGTTGGTCTATACGCACATCCAGCGCAGTTCCTGCAGAAGTTGGAGGGTGAGACAGCTGAAACAGAGGCAAAGATAGAGAAAGAACTCAACTGGTAAGAGGTACGGTACCAGTATTTTGTATTCGACTTGAGTCCCGTGAGTTTAACGTGGTTATCGTATACACGGGAGGTAGGATAGGTGGTCGATTTTCCGGTGGCGACTTCAGTGAGGGCGATGGGGGACTCGCCGTACCAGACCTGCGGAGTATCAAGCTGGGCGTAAGTGCTCCAGCTAACGGTCATACCGGTACCGGCAAAGGCGAGGTGTTGCTGGAGAGGTTCGTAGGGGTTGCACGGAACAGTGCCAGGAACATGCACGCCCGTGGACTCTGCGAGACATGAGAATGGGGTGGAACTGTTGGTAAGGTCGATGAATTGGGCGTCAACGCCGAGGACGGCCGCCGCAACCACGGCAAGGGTGAACTGCAGCATAAGGGTGCGACCCACGGCTCAAGGGGTCACTTGCGAGGCATTTTGAAGGTCCCTGCTGGCAGTGGCGCCCGTCGGCATTATTGCGGCGACCAACGAACATGGGGCGCCAGGTGAGAAATCTGTTCAGAGGCGCTCGCCGTCCCGCATGATCCCATCATTACCCTCGTTGTGGACAACAGCACGCGCACGGAGGATTGAATAAGTGACCAATCAAAGAGTCCATTTGGTCCCATGTTCAGGGAAGCCCTTCGCGACAGAAAGGCACGCGATTAGTACCTGCCACTGGCATTCCAGCACTTCAGCCTCTGCTGTCAACGGGCGGTCACAACAAAATGATGCCTTATAACTAATGCCTGGGTACCACTCGCCAGGAACAAGTAGTCGGGTGAACAGTACCGTCTCCCAAGAGGTCACCAGACGCTCTATTTTAGTCAGGTCCCTGCCTTCCCGACTTCAAGTTGCCTTCGTGATCCTCACACGGTGTCGAGGATGTAGGCACTGATTGTGCATCTGCCCGTTCCGACGGAAGAAAGATCGCAAGCAACCCTTGCCTGGGGCATGCCGGCGGGAGAGACGTTGAAGATCACCAGCATGATTATGCGTAAATGGCAGGTTCGTGGCAGCAAGGAACTGGGTGAACATAATTTAGGACATCGTTGTCACGAAACGTGGGTCAGGACATTCCCGTGTAGGTTGGGGACGCGTACATGTCCAGCGAATGAGAATCATGCGGTAGGGCCGGAGCGTGTCGATATAAAAGGAGCGGATGAATCACAACTATGCCAATTGATAGGAACTGTGTAGTCGTATATTCGGAGCGAGCAGCCCGAGTGAGCCGGGATGGTCTTTCCAGTATCATAGTTCGGTAGTTTACTCACCTCAGCTCACATAGCAATTTTATCTGCATTCCTATTACCGTGCAGGTTTAGATCGTGAGCCCATAAAGTGGTGAGTACGGAACATTTGGGCCTACCCCAAGGAAGGTCAAGTGTCAGGAACGAGATCAAGCGCTGAGAGGCCGGGTCATGTGAGAATTGATTCAGGTTGATAAGAGCACGCCTCTAGACGCACCAAGAGAGATCAGGACATTGTCACCCTTGTGCTTGTGTCCTCCGCGTAGTCGGTGGGCGGGTGTCGAACAATGAGTGAGCGCAGGTTGCAAGATAGATCAAAGCTGACGATTTGCCCAGACAGCAAAAAAACAATTGTGATTAGCGGGAGTGCGCGTGTTCGCTCACTCGTTTTCTTGGAGGTTGACAGCCTGAGGCACCTCCTGAGCGGTAGCGACGATGGGATGATCCGACAGTGGAGTGTCGATGGCGGAGTGGAGGTTGAAGAGGGGATGAAAACTAACAGCATTATCGCGACGATGACCCTTTCAGGCGACGGTAACTGGATTGTCAGCAGCGGCTTGGGGGTGGTCAATGTATGGAACAGGAGGGATCGTGAGATCGTCGCCACGGTCAGCGAGCACGCGGATTGGGTGCATACTATCCATGTGTCCCCCGACTCGACGAAATTTGCGACAGGCTCGAATGATAGGCGAGTGTTCGTCTGGGACATTTCGACCGGGCACGACTCGTTGGACCACTCGAGCACGAAGAGCGCGTGGCCGCGGTGAGATTCTCTCCCGATGGAGATCTCATCGTCACTGGCACGGCGGGCGGAGCGTTGCGAATCTACGCTGCCCACAACGGCGACTTGCTCAGAGCCATTCCAGTTTCAGTTGCTTCCTACCCGAACAATCTCATTACATGGTCCAGTGCCCAGAGCATCTTCGCCTTGGTATCCCCGATTACACTCATGCACATCGATGTAAACACGGGACAGACTTTGTCTAGCTGGACAATTCCCGGAGAACCCGTCGGTAATTTCGGGTCAATCGTCTTATCCAGAAACGGTAAATTCATTGCGGCCTTCGTTGGTCGCTCCATCTCGCTTTGGGATACTTCAACGTCTGCGCGGATCAGTTCTGACATCCAGCACCCCGCACCTATACGCTCGATTGCACTTTCCTTGGACAGCAACTACCTCGCAGTAAGCGATGCAAACGCAAACATCACCCTACGCAATCTCAATGATATCATATCCAACTACTACATTGCCGATCAAAGCGTTGTTCAACAACCCAAGACTAGGAGCGAGGATGACCTTCAGCCGCAATTTGAGGCTCTCTATGGCAAACTTCGTGTGCTGGAGTTACGCTTTGGTGTGTCCCTCGTCCATCTGACTTGCCTCCGACTGAACGCCAAACCAGACGCATTGAGCGGATCAACCACCCAGCCCAATGATCACCCTCAAGTAGCACGGGCTGCTCCACTACGCATTTCAGATGGCGCTTACCGCATCAAAAGCAACACTGACGATCTGTACCTCACGTGCCCACAAGACGGAGCCGGCACGGTTGTCGCGCAACAATCGGAGGAATCCAGCGTTGCTCAAAGAGTCCGTCATTACTTCCTCTAGTCGGGTCAATGTGCGTTCAACAGCTGATTTGGACAGTGGACTGTTTCTCTTGTTTCCGATGGGGCCTACAGCATCATGGGTCGTGCGGGCGACTCGTGCGTACCGTTGAGTACCGGGAGCGCCAACGCATTAGTCTGTGCTCCGGGTTGCAGGAATACCACTTGGACAATTGAACCTAGGGGAGATGCATACGTGTCAGCCTTTACCCCTTGTCGCCCTTATGATTCACTTACTCACCAAGACAGTATCGGAAATGCTGGAGACGCCACGGCCATCCATCTTAGAGAGAGTCATCAATGTGTAAGCCAGTTTGTGTTCAAGTCGTGTGCTCTGGGCTAAAGCTATTCTCAAACACGCACAAGGTCTCGGTTTCACTTCGCGATGTAGGTATTGTTGATAATATATATACGTATCAGTACTGACGTGCCTTGGTGAACACAGAACACTCAAAATCAGCGTTGGGTCCTGGAACGTGTTACTGATTGAGTCAGCAGAAGAGGCACGAACGGTGCTTGACTCGAAGGGTATCGCGCTTCCAATACAAACTCTATCTCGTCGTTCGATCTACCAACCTGTATGAGTTTCGATGTCAATGTTTACAACAGTGGGTTCATTGCTATCATGGATCCTGTTCGATGGGGCGAGCAAACTTACTTATCTCGAAAAACTTACTATTTCCTTCGGGTTTTGGCCTGCTCTTATCAGTAATTTGCTCACGGCCTTATCCGCACTTAGCACACTTGGCCCGTTGAGAAAAAGTGCCAAAAGTGGACCAATTAGCAAAAGTGACTGCCAAGGCACGATTAAGACGTTTTTGCTCCGGCACGTCCAAGATTTTCTTAGGTCACAATTGGAAAAGCAGAAAAAGTGAAAAAAGTAGTCTAAGTAGTCTAATCACAATACCTTCTGTCACGACGGAACTACAGCGCAAAACCTCATCAATTACCCCAATGTTACTCCAGCGACATGTGACTCGAAGACTCCAGCATCGTGGACGTCGGTGGGGTGGGCACGGGCACTGGCTTGCTGGCCGAGATAGCGGTACTGGCCACTGTTGTCGGCGGGACGGAGCGCCGGTTTGAGCTGTTCGGGGTGGTTGGCATCGTCAGTGTGATTTTAGACTGGC
>JBBPSD010000746.1:0-15342 GCA_038093415.1 Xerocomellus chrysenteron | reverse complement strand
CTTATGTACCGACAGAAAGAGGAACTACGTTGCAACTTACTAAACATGTCAACTAACTCAATGTTGGCAACCGATAGTGATGATGGGCTTTCGTTCGGTGCATTCTCGTGCGTCGATGATGGCATCCCGGAACCAGAGTCACGCGAGCGGTAGTCAAGATAAGCATCAACAAGACGTTCCATCTGGATGTTCCACTGATCTGAGCGGATCTCTCGTCGGTCGGTCCGAGTACGAGAGTCAACATGGCAGCTGTAGGGATAGTTGAACTAGGAATAGTAAAGGAACACTGTACTTACGTCCCGTTTACTCGCCCAACTTGCTCCGCAAGATCCTGGAAGTCCTCGTATTCACCTCCTTCATGGCTTATGTCAATGGATGCTTGTCCCGCCGAGAACGTTGGGAGATCATCCACGACCATACCATCATCCGCGAACATATCATTCGCAGCCTGCTGGTCTTCCACAGACATCTCTACGAAGGAGTTAGTAGATAACCAAAACATCGGATATTACACACCAAGAATTGCTGCAGATCGTTTGGCTTTCATCTGTTCAGTGCGTAGTTTCTGGCCCCTTGGGCGCAGCACATCAGTATGGCGCGAGGTCCCACGGAATGTGTGGGACTTGATGGCCTTGGAGATTCCACGATGACGCGACAAGGATGCACCGCGATGCATGGTGTAATGAACGGGTGACCAGTAATTCCCGTAAGTGGAGGGAACGGAACGGAGGCAGGAGTAGTCTGGGCGTGTCGTATGAATTGTATGGGCTAGCTGGAATAGGACAGCGACGACGATATCAACAACAGCGATGATTGCGGGAGGAAGGTGAGAGGGCCCACCTGAAGAAAGCTCGATGTATATCGACACACGTGGAGAACTATACGAGCGTTGGGAACGTCAGCCGTGGGGAGTAGGCCGTCGACAAGTTGCGAGATAAAGGGAGGGAAGGGCTCACCAGGAGCAAGCACAGCACACAGCGACACACTAGGCGTTGAGGGCGCCGAGGGCGTCGAGGGTATCGATGGTGGGCGGGCGGGACAGCAGCAGCAGCGACGACAACGACAACGACAACGACAACGACAACGACAACGACAACGACGACAATGACGGGCAGAGACGTGCGTGGGAGCACCCCCTTCACCAGACACAGCATATGTATCGGCACGCAGGAAGGCACGCTTCTGGTGCCGAGCACCCCGGCACAGCCCGTTCCCATTTGGGCAACAAGGGACAGGTCAAGCACTACAAAGTAAGCGTGTATTTAGGGCAAGGTTTAATCCTGGTGTTGGGAAAACCGCGTAACAGAGCCTAACTATGAATGCTTACGGTAAATGGTACCATACTTACTTAGGCTTACCAACCGGGAACCCTAGGTGCTGCAATTGTGTTCTATTACAAGCGCTGGTAGTGAGGGATCAAGTGTATGTAACCAAAAATTCAACAACTTACGAATGTAGGCACCAACGACATTCCTTTGAGGTGTGCTTCTGGCACTGTGCCTTTGATCAGCGAGCCAAGGTTGTAGATGGCGGCACGTGCAGCAGTAACCTTTTCTCGAATGTATGTTCGTGTCTTGGCTATTCTCTGTGAGATATCAGATAAAAGTCCGAGCTGATGAAAATCTGATTTTGGGATAAGGCACCAGGGACATGGACAATAACCCTTATCTCGAATTGTGGCCAGGAGTACTCTATGCGGCTATTCAGTGACTTGTTCAGCACTAACTCAGAGAACCTACTTCTCAGGATAATCTGCTGAGTATGTGAAGATACGAGGGAATACTCGTCGGAACTTTCCGTCGTAGCATCTCACAACAATGCCGTTTCGGTAGGCCTCAATAAAGTCATCATCCAGTAATACTTTCCACACAGCATGGAATAGCTCACGCTTGCAGTGAGCCAAGACATTGCTCAAGGCCTTTTTCTTTACAATCCTTGATGCGAATTGAACCATGGTTTTCGGGAGCTGATCACAGGTGGGTTTGAGAGACATTCAGATCCTATCGAATGAGACTCACTGTTGGAATACATAAATGCTACTGGATGACATGCACCCGAGTTTGGGCAGCTGCGGACATACTTTGATTGATTCCCAAAGAACAGATAGACGGGCCAAGCAGATGCGTTTCCGAACTGAGCCAGGTGTGTGGCATCAGACCAGAACATCAACCCTGTGATTATACGTTCCAGGGTACATCCATCCTCACGTCTTTGTTTTTGTAACTCGTCTTGTGCAGTAATCCATGCATTCGAAGTGTACAATTCATCATACAGGCGCTGTTCCTGACCTGTCAGCGGCGATTTCCAGATTCGCTTGAAGGGCATAAGGTGGAACCACTTTGCAGTTTTTTCAGCAAAGACAGAACGGATAACGCCAGTCAAGGGGCGATGAAATAGCCCTGGAATCGTGAATTGTTGTCCATTTCCATCCGAATTTCGTTCACGTGTCGGGACTGAGATATCAACAGATGATTCCTTCCAATTATCTTGTTGCAGGCTTGTGCTTTGTTCACCGGAGAGGTTCTCCAACCTGTCGAAGTGTTTCATCTGGGTATGAGCATTGAACCCATCGAAGTCACACTGATCAAAGTCCTTGGCTTGTACGACTTCATGCACGAGGCGAGTCACTTCAGCTTCGGACTTTTGTCTGCTGCTGGTCATCATCCATGTCAAGAGTCGCCAGACACCCATATTCTTCCATGGCCAGGGTGGCGCTGGGGGCAAAGTATAGATATTCAGCAATATGTCTTCTGGGGGTTACTTGTGGTGTTGGAGAGTTGATCAATCGTTACAAGAGCATCTGGGTTGTATGATGGACGATGATGATAGTAACGGGCAATCCCAAATTTATTAAAAGAAGTGCGGAGTGAGTCGAATACATGAAGAATGATGCAAGGTAGTAAGTCAGACTGTGGAGTGGATGTGGAGGATTCGGGTTGAATGCCAGTGCCCGCACCAGTAAGAGATGGCGCAGGTTCTGGAAGTACATCCCTGAATCACCCAGGTAAATGTCGAGATCTGGTGGGGCGACCTGAACTTCCCACTGGCAAAGGACTAACTTGATTACCGGGACGTGGAACGGTTGTTCCCAAGCCATTCTCAGCCTGAGACTGTGACTCAGCGCTAGTAGAGGCTCCAGGAAATGGGGAAATCCGACTGCCACTAGCATCAGAGCTAGTGGGTTCAGCCAGGAAAGTATTTGGCACAAGTGGTGGTGGCACCAGTGTTGCTAGTGCCGATGGGGGGATGCTGGCCAAATCCGAGTCAGGGATTGGTTCGCCATCTTCCTGCTATTGCTCGAGTGAGAATAGTATCAATAGTACATCAATAATTTCACAAACAGAGTTTTGTTGTAGCCTTGGCATGGTCCTCTTGGAAGCTGGTGCATCAGGGCCAGTACTACTACTGAGCAGGCGTTTACGTCAAAAGTTGGCCTGTGTCATGGAATGGTGTTGATAGTACATGCAACTGGGACGATGATGAAGAAGGGCACCACTTCAATTGAATGATCTTCCACACGATGGCGCCCCACATTTAAAGCGATCATCCGAGTCCATAGCGAAGTAATAGAGCACGAAGAGTAGTATGATTGTGAGATAGCAGGGGAGCCTAAAGTTAGCATGCATATTGCGTAGCGCTACACACACTACTGCAGTCCTGCAGTCAGTGACAGGCAACGAGTAGTAGTGAAGTCAGGTGAGGGGAGTCTCTGATTGAGGTGTTGCCACTGGCAATGGCACAGGCTTGACCCAGGCCATAGTGGAGCCCAGACGCCCGGATCTAGTGGTAGTACGGCAGTATCTACACAGCAATCATTAGGGCGCAAAGAACCCAAAAGGTTTGATAACGAACACACCCTTTCTGCTTATAGGCAGCACAAATGTGAATTGGGTTATGATCCTCCAGAGCCACTGGGCAATGACTCGGAATACTTACCGGTGTCAAGCCAAATCAAGCATTGGCGACGCCTCAGGCTACTACCTTCTCAGAGGATGCCGTCTGGAGTCCGGATCCAGGGGAGTGGGTCACCACCAAGTTTGCTAGTGGGCCAGCACAAACCATGGCAATGGAGTTGCCGGATCTGAACAAAGGACATCACAGCTTAAGTAACATTCGGAATGATTGATCATATAATGATAATAGTACTACAAGTACACTTTGTTGGTGGAACTACCTCGTAACAAAATCTCCATTTCGTCTTTGGAGACATCGTGAGCTGGGTACCTGTTTAAGGAATTAGCCGACTCGCCCTCAGTGGAGCTAGGTCGAAACACAAACCTGGTGTCTTCATATTGAAGACCAAACACGCAATTGTCATGGGGTGAAACAAACACAGACACGACCTGGTAGCAGAGGTCCACTTCCCAAAGAACGAACTGCCTTCCGATTAGGGAAGTTGGTGAGGCCAGCATTTCGTGCACAGCCGTGTCACTGATGGCCACCTGGCAGGTGCCTGTAGTCCTCTCTAATCGGGAAAGAGGGTGGGGATTTGGAGGTAAGAAAAATCGAGTTGGAGAGTGATGGTCAACTGCACGGTCCTGCTGTGACTCGGAGAGGTGCTGGTTGTGCTTCATTTCAGACCTGATGTAAATTGGCAAATGTGGCACTATTGGTGCTGACAACAACTCGGACCTACCTTAGTTCAATCGTTCGTGTATCAATCCTATCCATAACATTGTACGGCAACTTCCTCATCATCTCCAATTGACACAGCAACAACGTGTGGGCAGTGAGTCCAATAAGAACATAACTTGTGTATATTAGTTGGCTTGAACAACGAAATAGTAAGAAATAACATACTCATCAAGAGTGTGTTTAGGAAGCGAGTGAAGCTTCTTGTCCATAGATTCCTGGTCTTGTGTACTAAGGGTAGCTTGAGGGGTGTTATTTGCTGGAAGCACGAGACCGTGTTCAATTATGCGATGGTATGCCTCTGCGACTTGTTCCTTTCGCTCGCTCCTGACAACTTTTGAGTGTTCATCAAAAGCAGTTATGTAGAAAGCATTTTGCTGTGCCATTCGTTCAATGAAAGCACTATTGTAAGAGTGCCTGGACTGCGACGTGCTACAAGGGAGATTTGAACGCCGGGTGGGCTGCATGGTTTCAGGCATGAAGTATAATCTCACGCCCTACTTCAACTATCCATTTGTTTACCTCTGTAGTCTAGTGGAAACGCCCGGATTACTACCATTCCTGTAATTCAACAAACACGCCCCTGCCTACTAATACCACGAACTTCCTCCTCTCCACCCAAGGTACCTGCTCTCTTCCAATGACATTCCCTGCATGGCCTCGTCTCAAAAAACGGGCCAGGTCACAATGGACTGGGCCTGACTTCCCCGCTCTCTGGAGCACTCCCCGGGCCGCCATGAGGACGCAACAGCTACAGCTCTAGTGGCCCGTTTCACCCCACATCATCCCACAGCGTGCATGGACACGGACGCAGCTCGCTGCTCACACAGGAAAAGAAAGTTAAGTTCATATAGTACGATCTCCTCCTGAGACCACATGCTTAACGACAACGAACAATGACAATGTCATGCCCTCACCCACCCTTTCACAATGACGATGACACGCCCTCTGCCACCCTTTCACCACCACCACCACGCATCCTTTCACTCTCCCTCTCGTCTCATCGTCCGAGTCGCCCTTGCCCTCTCATATCGTCCTCGCCCCCTCATCTCGTCCTCGCCCTCCTCCTGTCGCCCTCAGCCACCAGCTGGTTTCGACGAGTTGCGGCGCGCGCTGCTCGTTGCGCTGTGTGTTCCACAGTATATCCCATCTGTTTCTACATTTTTGCCATCGTTTTCGCGGTCCGATCGGTCCCGGAGGCTCTCAACTCGACCTTCCAGCCATCTATCTCGACATGGCATGCTGGTATCGCCACCGCGTCCGTTCCGCTCGCATTCAGGGCGTCCTGGGTCACTCTGGACACCGCCTAGTACGGCCGTTTTGCCACCCGAGTCGTCTAGCTCATTTCAAGCTCTCTTGGGTAAGTTTTTTTCATCCCTCCGCTCTGAGTGTCCCAGCTCTGACCCGTACCTGTACCTGCAGGTCCCGCCGGGTCTTCACCATTGCTGTTGCTCAACCACCACCACCACCAAGACGGTAACATGACAATGACGACAATGTCTGCCACCACCCATGCCACCACAACAATGACAATGACACCGCCGCTGTGTCACCACCACCACCACTACCGCTCCCTCACGACGGCAGCGGCGGGTCACCACCACCACCACCACGCCCCCACGTCATCGTTGATGACAACAGCACGGTAGCACTACCTGTGCCACCGAAACGACGACGACAACGCCGTGTCACCACCACCACCGCGCCTACACATCGATGACATCGACGACGGCATGGTGGTACAATCTGTGTTACCAAAACGACGATGATGACGCCGCTGTTGCCGCCACCGCCACCACCTGCCCTAAGGCGATGACGCAACAACAACAACACGCCCTCGCCCTCGCCCTCGCCCTCATCTTGTGACGCCAACAGCGGCAATGACGTGACAATGATGACCCGTACCCGCAACCCGTGCTATATGGCACTGATGCTGCTTTTCCAGCGGCCACAACGACGATAATGACATTTTCCTCGTGCCCGTGATGGCCCCCACGACAATCTTCTCGCACACGTGAATGTGGGCGCACAAGGTGCTAACCCCAAGGACAAGAACAGTATGAGCATCTGTGGATAATAAATATTCCTTCGCGGTTTGACCCTGCTGATATGATGACTTTCGGCGTGACCTAGTCTGGTAACCAGACTACCCTCCATCATCTAAGTCTTTCTGCAGAAGTTGGGGTTCTCTCACTCTGTCCTTGACAATGTCCCTAGATCTGTTTATCAAAGTCCAACTCCGAGTCTCAAGGGTACTACTCCCATTTCCAATGCTGCCCTGCCTAACCAGCATGGCGATGTCAAGGCTGGGCTTCGTTTGTATTATTTTTCACGGTACCTGCTTTCAAATGTAACTACTACTACAAACACGGATGCAGTCATCTTGCCAAAAAAAAATGACATTCCCATCTATATTTCTCATTACAAAATGCACTACCACAGGTCATGAGAATAACCCAGTCCCTACATTCAACTGTAAACAAGGTACCTGCCAGTGCAGCTCGGCCCTTTATCCAGTCAGGCACGCCTCAGGCCATGCTGCGGGGTACAGATACCTTTTGAGGGGGGTCCACGCGTTCTAGTGACGGTATGGTCAACTTGAATCATACCCTTTCGTGGCTTGTTTACAAGTTGTCGACAGAAGATCAGTATGCTCTTATCGTCGAAAGTCTGGCATGCTTTTCGCCATAGTACTACTCCGAGTCATTGGGATTCCTATGGAGAGTATGTCATCACTTCCCCTTCCCTGCACAGCTTGTCAGTGAGGACTCTCTCAGGCTCTTGAATCCACACGCATCTCAAACAACAACTTCGAATGTGACGGCAGACGCACGACAACAGCAATCATCCCAGCCCATGCACTACTGTGACTGTGACCGTCCACCGTCCATATACGACACAAACTTGAAACCAGGCGTCAACCATCCTGTGAGATCACGTCGAAGTGGAGTCATGACTCGGATGAGCTAACCGAGACCTGACAGGAGGGACTCGGCCTGGGAGCCGAAACATCTAGAGCCAGGTCACGGTGCAATGACATCACTCATAGTATCAGCATCATCAAGCTACTATAAAGACTCGGAGTCATCAAGTCACTGGCAGGTGCTGGTGTTTCTCTCACGCTCGCCCTCCTCAATGAATCCTGTTGACAGACAGCCCACTATAATCAAGTGTGATGACCAATGTGAGTACATATTATCTCTGGTGATCGCTAACTTGAAACCATTTGCCAGTTGACTTCCGAATTCCACGGAATCTCACAGATGGGAATGCACTGACAACCTACGATGAACTCCGCTTTATGACAACAACATCCTCCTCCAATATGTTGGATGCCATCCAAGCATCCATAGGTGTGCCGAAGACGTACAGTGAACTTGGCTGGCGCCTCTCCGAGCCCATTGCGAGGCACAGTGGTTCCTCCCATTACCTGGCGACTGCGAGCGATGTTGACAATGCTGTCCAAGCTGCAAAAGCCGCATGTGGCCCTGCCAGGAAGAAGAAGCGGATATCAATTGAGGTTATTGATATGGTAGGTTCCAACTTATCATCAGGGACACAGACTCACCAGATATGCTTTCTGAGAAGGCCAAAGAGACCAAATCCAAACCTGCTTCCAGTTGGACTGCCTCACCCTCCTGGGCCGTCATGCGTGTCCCAACAGAACCTCTTTCCCCTGCCATTCACAACGACACCCACTTACCATTGGATACTTATACTCGAACTTCACGACCACTCAAATGAACCTTTGCCATGTATCTGGACACAGATGATGGGTTGGACAAAGGAAGGGAACAAGACATGAGTGCAGCAGACCACCTAAAGATGAGGTCCGAGTCAATGGTCAAAGGCAAGAAGCAGCATATTACTTGTCCATGTACTAAGGAGGCAGCTACTAAGCATGCAGTCTGATCTAACTGTGGAGAGTGTACAAGACATATTTTATCTGTATTCACTGTATATCTGCCAGTGCGGTTCGTGTACCAACCTAAATTGGCAAGTTAGCGATTCTGTCTTGTAACTTGAATGAGGTATGAGTGAACAACTTGACGTTGAAGCTACCTGAGAGCACAATCTATGATCCGGGTCTGCCACCGCCGGATCAACCCTTCGAAAACTCCAAATCAGGAATGCGAAAACTCTCTGCAGAGGTATCGTTACAGCTTGCACTCTGGTCTGTGCAGAACATATAAAGGAGTTGTCTTTTGGTAATGTAACAGACTGCCTCCGAGACTGATGCTATAAGACACTTTTTGGGATCGCTTAGATGCTCCGATCAGCGGTGTGATGAAGATGTGGTTACTGTCAGTGATTCAATAGTATGACGCAAATCAATTGATTTGATCAGCATGTATTTCTGAGGCAACAGAATGAAACCTAGTTATGGTACTGACACAGCAGTATTACTACGATGCGGGCCCGCATCGAACCCCTTCACTCCAACTTCTGAGTGACCGAGTTGTCGGATTTGAGTACTTGAAAAGTGGGATTCACTCCGATTATCACCAATGGCACTCCCACTTTCCATCCCCCTTGCTGATTACCTTACCCTCACAAATATGCCAGATGGCACATATGGTCTATCCTATGATGTTTCTACACGAGATACAGAAGATGATTTGCCCAATGGATGGAATGCATACAGATGTAGTTGTTAGCCTTTTCATCATGGCAAATAGTTGCCAAATTCGGCCCAGCCCAGACATATTGACTGATCACAAAACAGCTTGAATGCGGGCAATTCAGCCGGTTGCAGAAAAGTGATTGGTTCCGGAACAACACTGATGCGGCTACCAGCTACTATACTATGCTCGGGCTGATGAACATCCCACCCCCAGGGAAACTCCAGAGTACCATAAATGGGTTGAAGATGCATCGGATTGATGATTGGATGTTTGATGTCACTGCAGATGTCCGTTTAGGTGGGCGGTACGCTCCTACACTCAAAGGACCCACACCTCGCGAGCTGGTCCCCTTCGGTGTTCCTGGCACTCAACCTCAACCAAACTTCATACTACCGGCACACACTCAGGACTCGGCTGTGGCACGAAGACGAACAAATTGGAGGCAGTACGCTCTTTCTGTTCTCCACACATCATGAGGTACATACTGATGGCATGGCGGCGTGCCAACTGGCAGGTAAAATATGTATGCGGTGTGATTGTAACTCTATCATGATATGCTTTACTTGTTTCTACTCTGGAATGATTTTTGAACTTCTAGTAGTCCCTGCACGAGCGGTGGGGGCTTAGTGGGACGTGTGGTTGACGACAGTAATGAAAGGGGGAGTGTTCAGGACACACATGGGCAGTGCCGCCAAGGGGCTGGGGCACATTTGAAACGGAGAGTTTGGGTGACAAACCAAAATGAAAACGTACTGGTATCAAGAATGTTAATGAGGTTGATTTTCTGGAATGGCTGAGCGCTGTCAAATAAATGACGAGGAATTGAGGTGACGGAGTGAAAAAAGGGACGTAGGTGTTCCGATACTGACTGTAGCGGAATCCTTTTGCTGCCGAAGCCTGAGGTGAGAGTCGAGTACGAGTGTGGGTGCGGAAAAATCAGGGCAGTCGGTGCGCCCAGTACATACCAGTGGTTGCGCTTGAGGTGCATTTCAACTGTGACAGCAGAGCTTCCTGGCAAGGTCACGGTGTTGAGCAGACTGAGGAGGCTCAGGCTCAGCTCCCACTGGCACTGCGTCAACTGCCCTCGACATGACAGATGGCTATAATGCCAGTGGGGAAATACACTTAAATCGACCCTTGCGTACTACTAGTAGTACACAGGAAGCAACTTGAAGTCAGGAAACACCGTTAAATTTCCCTTACTAACTTACTACTAGGTGGCTTGCATGTACTACTTACTAAGCCTTCTCAAACACTGAATCACTTAATCTCGAAAAACGTCGCCAGCGTAATGACACCAGGCTGCGCTACTTGCATTACTTACACACAACAGAGGGGTCGGAACCTCTCGGAGGTGGAGAAGCGGTACCTTAGTCAGCATTCCAAAGCCAATCATTGCCACTACAGCCTCATATGTACGTAACCCTCGCGACGCTGTCACCACCGCAGCTTATCTGAATATGATCATATGGCTGCTGCACTTGACAGGATCGCAGAAAAGGTATGGGCATTTAATCGCTTCTCAGATCAATTGAGAGGTCTTGATATAGCGCCGCGGTGTCTTGGACTTCTCGACAACGATTGTGTGGAGCGGCGTAATCAGCTATCCGAGCACAGGCGTTGCATACCGCTGGAGGCTTACTATGATGTGTGCGGTGTGCCAGACTCAGAACGCCGTCGACGAACTTGGCTCACTGATCTAGGGTATATATCTCATGGATTTATCGCAATGGGGCTCAGTGCGATTGATCTGGGTCCGAATCAGGTTTGATTGGTCAGGCTGACAATATGCTCCAACACACCCGCTCCACAGAACTAGGGGTCGTGGTCCGGAAAACCAGATAGAATGGCATTATGTATGATTTTTTTCCTGGTGAGTCATTGCTGATGCGGTGGCACTGAACACAACGGGGCCACCATGACAAGGTCCTGACAAATCGGAGGCTTGGGTGATGTTCCTTGGGTTTCTTTTTGTCTTCTGTACGTCCTAAGGCAATCCGTTGAAACTATTCAAGCACGACCCTTTGTAGTTGCTCACTAAAGGAATTTCAGTGCGGTTCAAGTTCGCTGTGCCCATTCAAGTTCGGATCATCAACCTGGAAGAATATATTTACTTGAGGAGCAGCAGAATCGCCACTGCCAACTGTCTCTTTACCGTCCACATGTCTGTTCCTCCAAATCCCAATCCCGAAACTCATTCGGCCTTGAAACATCGCATCAACGCACCCGAGGAAGAAAATGAACGGCTTCTCAATAGAATGGTAAAGAAGCCGTACGTTACTGTTACTTTACTCTTCGCCCATATCTCATATCTAATTCTTCTCAGCATTCACTCCTACATACGTGATGGGCGAGCTATTCGCAGGCTCGTGAACCTCATTGATCCCGTTTCTGACTTGATCGCAGAGTATGACCAGCGTGTCATTCTTGCGGAAGATGTTGATGAGATCGAACATGTTGCTGCGACTGATGAGTGAGTGAGCAATGAAAATCTTACATATTACTCACTCCGTCTGTGTACCACAGGGAAGAGCGCACTTTCCGCTCTTACAAGAAGCTCCTC
Source organism: Xerocomellus chrysenteron (assembly GCA_038093415.1). NCBI lineage: Eukaryota > Fungi > Basidiomycota > Agaricomycetes > Boletales > Boletaceae > Xerocomellus > Xerocomellus chrysenteron. Next base: position 3,522 of record JBBPSD010000746.1, on the reverse strand, counting down.
CTTTGGTGCCCATCCGTCAAAAGGCTCATGCAAACGAACCCAGATAAGGATGAACTAAGAATGGTTTGCCAGGAGGTGGGCTAGCGACTGAGCACTGTTCCGAGCGCTGAATTGAATCCATTACAGTTGAAGAGAGGGGCAGATGCTGCCCATGGAGATGATGCAAACACGATGAAGGGTGCGGTGGCCACCTGGTTGAATGAGCAGGACCCCCACCCCACACCGCTCTTTCTTGTTGACGAGAAGACGGGGAGGGGGTTTTATCACGACGTTACTGGTCGGCTCCTTTGTCCAATTGACTATGACTGGCTGAATACCCTGTATGTTATCTAACTCCATATATTCTCCTATCTGAACTACCTTATCAGCGTCCATGATGCAATCTGGCAGTATCACACGCGTTATCCAGTCACCGCGCATATGTGGCCATTGTTTCTTTACCCAAAATGTCAGTTCGATTTGCAGCACCCATCAACGGGGTTATTCAAAGGAGAACTTCTCGTGAGGGTACGTTATTGTGCTGTGAGGTCGGCACGTATGATGATCACTCAGCTTTTACAGAGTTTCCGGTGCATATTCACATCTCCCAGTTCCGCTTGTGAGGATCTCAAAGGAGAAGACACCATCGATGAACCTCGTGGAAGCAAAGCTCATAAATCTGCACGGGGTGTGCGTACTCGTTGCCATGTCGCAGGTTTACTCAAGATGAGGTCGGTGCAACTGCGTGCGATTGCATACACTGCTGTCCAGGTAAGAGCTTATCCTCTATTGTCTCGATGTTGATCGCTAATAGTCAGAATTCAGCTACACTTCGCATTATCCAACAACGCTTCCTGGGACCTCAAGGACAACAATTTTGACTACGAGGTGTTCTATCATAACATCATCAATTGGTTCGAGTGTCCAAAAACACCCGCTAAGACCAAGGTAATCGAGGAGCTCCTTCTGTGGTGGAACCAGTAAGAACATTGAGAAATTGTTAATGTACACCATCTCACCGGCGTTGAATTTAGCAAGGTATTTGGTCGTTGATACACTTCAACCATCATACCCCAAGACATTGAGAACTCATCTGTCGCAACATCTATGATGTAGACCTGCACAATCTGCCTTACGGTGACCGCTCACCCCTTCGCGTCTGCTTCAATCCAATGTACTCGTCATGTGCTGCTTTGTGCCAGTGTATGCTGTGCTCATATGCTTTGTCTGTACTATTTGTAATAACACCAGTATGCTACCCATCAGAGTCATGTAGGATATATTCTTGTGTCGAATGCAATGTCGAATCTGTCAAATCCACGGGCTGAAAGGATCATCAATATTGTTATGACAAGCATTCCGCAATCCATAATGGATGGATATACTGTTGAAGTGCTACATTCCTGAGACTCATTTGACAGTAGAATAAACTTGCTAGTACTTCAGACTTCAGACCATTGTTTCATGAAGATGCGAGATATATACATAAATATTGAAGAAAGCCCACAGACGAAAAAAATTGATATTAGGACCCACGGCAACATGCTTGAGATACACCATGAAAGCGTAACTTGAATACACAGTTTGTGAATGTGTATCTATGTGCCACACATAGATAATCTAACCGAACATTTGGTGTCCATAGGACTGATGTGCATGATTGGCTCAATGCTTATTGATACATAAACCTAAGCTCAGTGTTAAGTCATCTCTGGAACTAGAGTCTCAAGACAAAAAGCTAACCTTTATTGCTAATACCCAACCAGAGTAGAATTATGGGATTTGGAACATGGCGCAAGGCATGGACTAGTAGGGGCAATTTGTTACAAATCGGGTTCGATTTCTCAACCATTGGCATATCGGACTGATTCGCAGATCAAGATAGCGGTCTAATCGAATACAACTGGGTTATCAACGATACTGTAATAATTTGATATATTCTGCCCATTTTGCGAACTACAGCTCTAATACATAGCTTGACCAAAAAAATTAAGTTTCAGTGATGAAGTGACAGCCCTTCCAAGCCGTCTTTTCAGTGCATGGCTCACACCTCCGACAACAACTACACGTGAGGTGGCCAAATATATGGAGTGCACAAGAGCCGGAAATTATATCCCACGTTATGCGTCACACAGCCACCCAATATGTGTGGTATATACGTTTGATAGATTGACATGGGTATGGGCTGGGTAACAGGCACTCTGCTTACGCGAGTGGGTAAAATTTCTCGGAAAAAAAAAAAAGAGCATGGATCGAACCCACCGATCAGATTTGCCAGTCATGTGGAGCACACATCGACGCACAACCACTGGACTACAAGTCCGTGTTCTCACTGGCAAACTTGGTAATATATGTATAGTATTTCTGTACTTAGCTACAAAAAAACCTCTCAGGTTGCTCAACACAGTATATATATGTTACTAAAAGAAAATATAAGTAGATGTCATCAGTGTGGAGTAACCCAGGAGAGGTTTCTGTTGTGAATAGTCAGCAATACTATACATATATTACCAAGTTGGCTGATGGCAATGTGGACATGTAGTCCAGTGGTTGCGTGTCGGCGGGTGGTTCATGTGACTGGCAACTCCGATCAGTTGGGTTCGATTCATGCTTTGTCCTTTTTTTTTCCGAGCAATTTTACCCGCTCGCGTAAGCAGAGTGCCTGTTACCCAGCCCATACCCATGTCAATTTATCAAACGTATATACCACACATATCGGGCGGCTGTGTGACGCATAACGTGGGATATAATTTCCGGCTCTTGTGCACTCCATATATTTGGCCACCTCACGTGTACAAGCCCTGCTGTTGATCAGGCACGTGATCCCGCATCTGCATGTTACGGTACGCTCACACTTTGGTATGCCATGTTCCTATATACACAGAGTGGGTCACACACGAAATACCCGTAGTATCGTACCCCATGGTACGCCGTTCATCTTGCTATAGGATTCACAACGAAATCCGACTTGCTTGTGTCCTATGGGTTATCGAGGCTTGTTTTTCTCATCCGATTCCGGACGAGACTTCCCTCATGGTGCCATACAAATACAGCGGTTCAGTACAGTAAAGGGTATCATAGACCATGGGGTGACCGATGTCGGGTCGTCGGTTGTCACTAAGGCCTCGAACTGCAATGGAGGACACCGTGGAGTCCACGATCGTCATGCTGGTCCGGGTCTGCTGAATGAAAAGGTAGTTTTCACCTTTAGCAAGTGTACAGGGTGGACGTAGGGGAGAATTGTACTATTTCTTAGCGGAGGGCCATTGGGCCGTTATCATGATGTATCTGCCAACATGGAGTTCTTACTTTCGGATATTCGGCGACTGTAGGTCGATTTAATCGAAATAGTGACGACAATCAGAACAATACGAATGCCCAATGTCTGCTGGGAGTGACTCACCATGCCCCCCTCGGATCTGGTCAGCCTGATGTACAACCTTTCGAAGTTGAAGGTTGGACTCGTCCAGTGACTGTCCTGTCTCATCGTGACCATTGACAATACCCCCATCACAGTGGGTCCGGTTCATTTTCCCTCTCGGT
>JBBPSD010000745.1:0-16870 GCA_038093415.1 Xerocomellus chrysenteron | reverse complement strand
TTCGCGTCGGATGGTTGCGATGCGGGGGGAATCGAAAAGGGCGTACTGTCGTCTACGTGGTGGAACCGTCGAGCCAACTTTCTTTTGTGGTTATCGTTGAGTCGACTTGGTCGGCCCCAAAGATCAGCAAACAAATCAGATATTGGGCCATGCAAAAAATGAAGTTGGATTCAGTAGAAGACGGTGATTATTATGTAAGCACTGGTGATTGTAACTAGTATGCAGCGAGACACGATCGTCCTGAAGTTGGTTGTGCAACTGCATTTCTCAGGAGTCCTACCTCCTCTCTTTGCTGCTCAGTCGTCACGTCAAATCTCCGGACTCTCCCAGACCCCGGAAACGATCAGCTAGGTATATGGTATTTCACATACAACCGACTCCCGACATTTCAAGCCAGGTTGAATCCGCTAATTTTTTTGCATGATGTGACCCCAGCTCACCTTCTCCCTCTCGCAAAGACGCATGACAAGCGACTGTGCACCACGCTATGCATAGTCACTGTGATAGTATAACTTACGGGCCCGTCGTCAGTAGATTCGCGAGCAGTGGGTTTTCAGATACAAGCAGGTATAAGAAAATTCAATGACGAAGGGATCAACCTGTCTTAGTCGACCCAACTACTCTGTTCCTTGAGGACCTTCACCATTTCTCCCCTCGTCTTCGTCTTCGTCTTCGCATTCACGATCACTGTCATACTCCCACCTCGGATCCGGGGGTACGGATTCTCGGCCCTCACACTAGGCGCAGCAAGCCAGAATGTAGATCCGTCGCTGACGACGGGGGTAAACTCCACAGCGTGACCGCGACAGCTGCCACCGGGTGCTTGGGGGGTCACGGCTCGTGCAGAGATGGGCATCGCTGTGGGTGCGGGGGCATTGTGCCTCGTACCCGTGCGTTTGGCGTGCAGTGGGTGTGGTGGGCATTGGGGCATCGTGCCCGTGAGATGGGAGGGTGGGCGTGGGCGCAGTGGTCGTTGAGGCGTCATCCATCGGACATTGGGGTGTCGCTGCGCGTCGTGGCATGGCAGGGGGATGCGGTGGGCGTCGTGGGTGTCATGCCCGCGTTCGTGAGGGCGGTTGCCCTGCGAGGGAGGAGAAGTCAGAGAATCATGCGGGAGCCAGCGAGTGTGTCTACCTTCGCGAAAAGGGTTACGCTGAAGGGGAATGGAAATAGAAACGTCACACGGACGTGACGACAGGAAGTTGGAAACGATCTGGAGTCGATCGGCGAGGAGAAGGGTCGAACCTAAGTGCTAGAGTGGAAGACGAAAGAAAGGACGGGGCGAAGAGGTTCAGCAAGAACGCAGCAAGTACAAGGCTACCTTTTCCGTTTGTTCCCCCTCCACCACTTTGTACTACCTAGTCGTACCCTTCATCTATTTTGCCAAACACTCGAGTGAGCGACATCACGCAGAGAAGATCCTACCAAGTCCCGATGTGGATGTTATTAGGTTTGACTACGTGCACTCACGCAAGGATAGTATATTGTTACTTGCCAATATCACATGGTGCACACTGGCAGGGGCCAAAGGACAGAGTGCATTCGCATTTTACATCCGCCCTCAGTGCGGGCTACACTGGCATCCAACCACTGGCCGGCGGCCCCCGACCTGCATCCTCACAGCACGCTCCCCTCATATCGCTGGAACTCATTCTGCAGTCATGAAAACGTCTTATGAACAAGACGGCATCACAAGGCAAAAACTCGACCAAGATCCAAACGCAGGACTCGATCTCGTCTCCACGAACGCCCGTACACACACAAGTTTGTGGAGTCCTCATAAAGTTCCCCTCGACTCGGACAAGGCAAGTCCCTTGGATGATTGGATCTCGTGGGGCTCACTCGTGACGTTGAGTATTCGGAGCTGAGTACAGGCGCGAGGATTTGATGTAGTCTGCACTTGGGTCTCGCACCACTCATGAAACAACGGATAGCATGCTTGGTAGCAGTTACACACAGCGAGTACGAAAATGACGAGGATATAGCGGAACTAGGCACCGAGATGGATATAAAGAATCCGTTGATCTAATGGTACATGTACATATTTCATGGTCTTGTTGAGCGCGAACGCTGCCCGAGTATGATCCAGACGACCAGACTCGTCCACCATATGCTTATAGAACGTCGACGTGATCTTGTTCGTCTCACCATCGTCTACCGCCCACATCGTCCCGATCACAGAACGGAAGCCAACAAACTGCATCGCCGACGCAAGATGGATCGCCTCGTCCGGACTCTCTTCGTCTCCGACGGTCGTATGACACGCAGAGAGATACGCAAATTCGGGGTTCTTCAAATCGCACCCGATGATCCGTTGGATTGTAAAGTGTCCGTCATGGAGAGAAAATGCGGACTCGAACGGTTGTCTCCGATTTGGGAGACCATGACACGCAAGGTGGACCCATTCGTTCTTGCCAAACTCTTCAACGACCCTGGAGATACAGGATTCCTCTCCATCTATGCGTGTGAATGTGGCGAGGCCATCAACGTACTGACCAATCTTGCCCAATTCCGCGCCTACAGAAAGGAGTTCGCTCTCTCCAGCAGCTTTGGCTTGACCGATGGCAATGAAATGTTTTTGTTCAGATGTAGAATTCGATGGATGGCGCCGTCTGGCACGAATGAGGGCGGTCAGGGTTGGGGTGTAAGACGAGACGTAGAGATGAGGGAGATTCTGTTGGCCCTTCCTATACGGACCAGCGGCGTGCAAGGGAAGCACAGAGAACTCGGCGGTGGGACACCACCAGATGTGTGAATGATATGGATGGGTCGTCTGGAGGCAATCGACGATGGGCGAAACGATCTGATCCCAAATTTTGCGTAAGAAGAACGCGAGCTCCTTCGTCACGTCCGCCCTCTTTGCGCGTTTAGTCAAGGTATGGAGCTCCGTTGTGAGGTCTCGAACATCTTCCTGTGTGATCTGCAAGGGAATATGAACGGGATCACGATCGAAAAAGACGATTAGTGCGTCACAACCATGCTTGCTTGCATTGACGATGATGACGGGTCCCCCACTGGCAGCGCGTTGGAGATCCGAGAAGAGCAAGGGAAGAAGGAAACGAGAGAGGCCGGGTAACTTGCGAATATCGGTCACAGCTCTCTCCATCTCATAGTTAAGATGGCAAAGCCGTTCATGCTGATCCGCGCTAGGCGAGTTGAGAGCCTTGCGAATGAACAAGGACAACCGCGTGAACTCGTCTGCTAACAACTTTCCTGCTGAGCCAGATATTATGACATTGTCAAGCGGGGCATGGAAGCGAGTGAGCTGGCCCCAAAAGACACCCCGACCCTGTTCTAGAAGCTCGACCGCATTGGTAAGGGAGAAGTTACGAAGACACGCTGAGAATGCGTCTACTGCGAGCGACGACGTAAGGTTTTTGAGGATGACAAGATGTTGAGGCAATGATGGCAGAGTGGCCAGATGTTGAGTGAGTAGTCGAAGAGATGTTTGATATGCGAGAAGTATCGTGGGATGCCGGAAATCCTCGGCCACACGGATCCATGCTTTGGCGGCAGAGAGGTCAATGGAAGACACGATGTGGGGGATGTGTACGAGTTGAGCGTAGAGACTGAATAGCTCCTCCTTATCCTGCATTACCCCAAGCCGGTTGTACCGAGTGGAAAGATCAACTGCAAGGCTGTGCAATGATCCTGACCGTTTAGCGTGCCCTTGCGGGCGAAGGTCGAGTGCTTCTCGGTCGAGGACAATGGCCTCATCGAGGTCCTGCATTGCCCCGAGTTGGTTGTACCGAGTGGAGAGATGATTTGCAAGGTTGTTCAATGAGGTAGACCGAAGGGGGTGCCCTTTCGGGCGAAGGGCGAGTGCTTCTCGGTCGAGGACAATAGCCTCATCGAAGTCTTCCATCGCCCCGAGCTGGTTGTACCGAGTGGAGAGGTGATTTGCAAGGTTGTTCAAAGAGCTAGATCGAAGAGGGTGCCCATGTGGGCGAAGGACGAGTGCTTCTCGGTCGAGGACAATGGCCTCGCCGAGGTCCTCTATCGACCCGAGCTGGTTGTACCGAGTGGAGAGATCAGCTGCAAGGTTGTTCAAAGACATTGACCGATCAGGATGTCGTTGCGGGCGAAGGCCGAGTGCTTCTCGGCCGAGGACAATAGCTTCATCGACGTCCTCCATCACCCCGAGCTGGTCGTACCGAGTGGAGAGACGAATTGCAAGGTTGTTCAAAGACATCGACCGATCTGGGTGTCCTTGCGGGAGAAGGTCAAGTGCTTCTCGGTCGAGGACAATGGCCTCATCGAGGTCCTGCATTGCCCCAAGCTGTTTGTACCGAGTGTAGAGATCAACTGCAAGGTTGTTCAAAGAGCTAAACCGAAGTGGGTGCCCTTTCGGGCGAAGATCGAGTGCTTCTCGGACGAGGACAATGGCCTCGTCGAGGTCCTCAATCACCCCGAGCCGGTCGTACCGAGTGGAGAGATGATATGCAAGGTTGTTCAAAGAGCTAGATCGAAGAGGGTGCCCATGTGGGCGAAGGTCGAGTGCCTCTCGGACGAGGACAATGGCCTCGCCGAGGTCCTCCACCGACCCGAACTGGTTGTACCGAGTGATGAGACAAACTGCAAGAGTGTTTAACGATATCGGACGGTCGGGGTGTCCAGCTGGGCAAAGGTCGAGTGCTTCTTGGGCGGCGACAATCGCCTCCTCAAGGTCCCTCGTCGCTCCGAGCTGGTCGTAACGATCACTGAGTTCCATTGCAAGGCGAGTCAGAGAGACAGGTCGCTTGGGGTGGCCAAGTGGGGTAAGTTCCAGTGCTTCACGATACAGGTTGATCGCCTCGTCAATGTAACTGGTCCCCCCTCCTTGCTCAAATTTGGCGGAGAGTGATTCTGCCCGAGAATGCAACTGTTCAACTGGTAGGTACATCATTTTACTGCTCCACACGCCGACAGAACAGACACGTACCTTCTGAATCCATGCTGGCTCACCGAACTTGATGCAGCACGGTGGTTTGGGAAACTTGAAAGGCTGTATGTTTGTGCACGTGGGCGCAGCGCCAGGTCCGAAAAGGCAACAAAACACAGCTTCTATCACACTCTCCTTTCGTTCCGTTGAAACCGATTCGTCCCAAATGCATCTCACGATCTGTTCTGTGAATCAGCATGCTTGCTGACCCATGTTCTCGTCCAGATGCTGAGTTACAACGTAAAATATCGTGGTGGTGGTGGATGACTTTGAAGCAATAGTGAGACCCAAGGCGAGTGTAAGTGACCCGACCGCCGTGCGTAGCCGTTACACCAAAAGGTAGAATACCGAATGGTTATCATTCGGTATCACGGACGGTATATGTACTAGTTACGGGACCTAGGTAAGCCAGTGTGTTTACAGCGAGTTTGAGTGCGAGGGGTAGTGTGTCGTTTGGATAAGCGTTCCATTTGGTCAGGGTGACGACGAACACAGTGACACATGATGCTACGCCTGAGACTACCATGACCGAAAGGATGCACATAACTGGCGATGTTGTGAGGTCCAGGTATGCCAGTGAACATGGAGAAGCAAAGGTTGTAGTAGATGGCGCAAAGCTCGCTGCTTGAAAAGGGTTATTCATGGACTGCTTGACATTCGAATGGCTTCGGAGAATGCTGGTGCAAAATCTGCATAAATCTGAGGGTGAAAGCAAGGGTGAAGGTTTTCCGTAGTTAGTGTTAAACGGGATGACGCCCCCCCTTGTACTTTTGACGCGGGAACAGGCATCTCCAACATTCCATTTCGAAATAAATGACAAGCTCTTACTGCACGCTCACCATGGCCAGGACGCAACTACACTTACAGAAACGATGGTTACATGACTAAGGCAACAGCAACTAAGACGATGGTGATATAGCACATGCTTTATGGGACTCAGTAGACTTCCTCCTCAAAGGCTTTCTCTTCGAGAATTGTGGAAGCGGACACCTGCCATTCGAACATAGATCACCTCTGAGATGAGTGTCAATAGAGTAAACATTCAACAGTAGCAGAGACATGCGTCAGGGGTCATCAATGGATGAGCACGCTCCTCTAAGGCTTGCTCGTTGAGAATTTCAGAGGCACCATAGCGCCAAACACCGGCACCTTGCCAATCCTGAGTCTCATGAGAGTGAATCTTGCAGCATCAACAGATACATACAGGAGGAATTTCGGAGGTGGTGGGCATTGTATAGAGATACAGCAGGAAGATAGTAAACAGTGGCGTCGTCCGAGGACTGTTGGATTATGAGCCATGTTATATACCCTTTCGCGGAACAAACAAACAAGGACACTCCAGTTTTCGGCATAGTCTGCGTCGCAGTGACCCTCGATTTGTTGAATAGCAATGCGTCATGAAAGAACATTCTATTGTTCCGTGCTTCACACTGAATGGGGCTCTTTCGTCATGGTGTTTGGGGTACCTAAGGACATGACCCAAAAAAATACCCAACGTTCCCTCTTGCGGTATGGTATAAAGTGCGATCAAGCCTTCTGGGGAACGGAGGAAACGAAACTTACGATAGATGGGCACTGATCGGATGGGTCAGAGAATCTAGATTCTCGAATAATAATGTACCGTAATCGGCGTGGATGACACGAGGACAGAATTGGCACGTCCCGAACAGGACGGAAGGAGGGGGTATCGCCGCGATCCAGTATGGTTTGAGTGGAGTGGAGGGATAGTCCTCCAAGGAGGTTACTTCCAACGCGTGGACACGCAGTACTACAGTACTAGTAGAGCCTGCGGACAGATGGTCGGTATCGATTTCGTCACTCAGGCTCTGATAAGGGTACTATTCGCGTGCTTCAAAGTTTCTGTGGAGTTCAATTGATAGAATTCAATGGGCGGTCCAAATTCGCTTCCCGTTATCACTACCCCCGCACTAGGACGCGAATAGAACAGCATCTTTGCCGAGGCGAGCAGTGGCTGCCTCGAGGTGAACTTACAGAATAGTTACGTTCTAGTGAGCATCTCAATTTGTACAAGCTTGTAATAATGTGGTGTTCACAGCTCACCTGACTTGGATTTGTGAACCATGCAATATGGTCAGCTTCGTGCACTAAGAGTGTGCATGGCTCCCCCTATCATGGCTTCTGCCACGAGTGAGCGCGTAGCCTCAGCCAACCTTGGAAGTAATTTGGGTTGCAAACCATTACTGTTTTCAAGGAAACTTGATCATCCCATGTCCCATCGTTTCGCAACATGATGCGTTGCACGCCCTCGGCCCATATGGTTGTTTTCCCGATTTGGATTTGGATTGGCTGCGGTGCCATCTAGTAAAAGGGTGACAGGCCGCTGAACGCATCTCCTGCGTAAAGTCTGCTGGGGCTGTCGGCTGTACCGATCGTTGAACTGGTTGTTCGCGGCGGGTCTGTTGGATGGCTGGAATATCAAAAAAGCGTCGTACTGTTGTCCACGTGGTGGAAATGTTGCGGAGTCGCTTGGTCGGGCCCTCTGAGAGATCAACAAACATGGCACGAAGTTGGAGATGCTGAACGTCAAAAACATCCACGGAGAGATTACGTCAGCACAGGCTGAGACTCGGAACACCATGACACGATCCTGCAAGTCTGAAAGTCCGTCATTGGGATTGTTCTCTCTCATCGCTTCGACACAGACCATATGGCTTCCCAACCCATGTCCAACCTTTCCTCCATCCGCGCACTCCTTATCGATATTTCCGGCACGCTCGTGATAGGATCATCGCCCACCCCCGGCGCTGCCCACGCACTCGCACAACTCCGCGCCGCACACATCCCTTTCCGTCTTTGCAGCAACACCAGCAAGGAGTCAAGCAACGCCGTGCACGAGCGGTTGCGCGCGGCCGGACTAGACGTACGCCGAGAGGAGTTGTGGACGAGCGTCGGCGCGCTGAGGGCCGTGTTGAAGGAGCTGGGGGTGAAGAGGTAGGCGTCGTTGCGTGTCGTTTAGTTTCGTCTCACCGGGCACTTGGGATTCGTCTAGGCCATACATGCTGCTCTCGCGATCCGCGCTGGAAGAGTGCACAGACGACGACCTCGTACCCGGCGACCCACCCACGTCAACGCCCTACGACGCCGTCGTCGTCGGTCTCGCACCAACCCTGCTCGACTACGCACATCTCAACACCGCTTTCCGGATCCTCGTCGGCGAGAATCGACCCCGGGATGCCCCGGACCCAGCCCAAATTTCGACGGATATAGGATCCCAACCACACTCTCGCCCACCGCTCATCGCCCTACACAAAGCGCGCTACCTCGAGGCCTCCGATCACGCCCTCTCCCTCGGTCCAGGCCCGTTCGTACACGCACTCGAAGACGCCGCGCGAACGTCCGCGACGGTCGTCGGGAAGCCCACGCGGGCGTTTTTCGAGGCCGTGTTGCTCGATCTGGACCGCGATCTCAAGGACCCTTCCAATTTACCTCTCGATCGTGGTTCTGGCCAGCCCCTGCACCGCTGGGAGGGGATCGCTGTGATCGGCGATGACGTGCATGCAGATCTCGGTGAAGGCGCCATCGAACTCGGACTCTGGCGTGTCCTGGGTGCGTGCCGTCCCCCCCTTTTTTTTTACCTACGCGTTGCACCATGCATCACTCTGATCACCGGTGGGCAGTGAAAACAGGCAAGTATCGCTCGGGGGACGAAGGGCGACAGGACCCGCTACTACCTGACCAAGTCTGCGCTTCTTTTGCCGAGTTCGTGGAGGTGTTGCTCGAGCAGCGCAAGTCTTCCTCGTGAAGGAAGAGACTCGTCGTATCAGATGGAAAGGGCAGGTCATCATAACATCGTGAACAAGCTCCGTGTCAACCTGCCGTGCCTAGTGAAAAGTAAAGGGGGATATTTACAGTGACTCTACAACAACATTTCGAGCGCGATCGCTAGCGCGCTCCCCAGGAAAAACCTCTTACTCGTCACAGAACCCGTTGACATTAGAGAGCGAGCTCGACTCGTCGCGGTCACAGTCGAAAAGTAGGCATTCCAAGCCTCGACGGTCGCCGACGGGAAGAAATAGCTGGACGCGGTCGTGGCTTGCCCATAATAGATGGCTGCTTGGCCGGTCATGATCTCGTTCCCGAGGGAAGACACTTCGCCTCCGACAACGGTGACCGCTCCCGAGCTGGTGTTGGTCACCAGTCCGGTTTGATTGTTACCCAAGATGAATTCCCGGGCGAGCGTGAGAGCCTGAATAGCGGTGTTAGGAGGGTGTGTGTGAAGGAAACAGTGCCTCACGGAGATGGGATTAGAATATCCCAAGAGATGTCCGGCATGAGCAACAAGGACGTATCTCCAACCACGTTCCTGGTGAACGATGCCAGCAAACTCGCCGTCGTCATTGTACCACGGTGTTTCTGGTTTGCGTGCGAAACCTTGGATTCCGCCAAACGTCGTGTTCTACGTCTTAAAAATCAGACACGTGAGGAATGCGCGAAATGTGTAATGTCGCACTTGGATGGCGACTGCATGCGCATGTCAGCAAGCTGTAACGATGAGGACCAAAGAGAGGGCTTACTCTGAGAACCAAAGTGAGGGACGAGGGAATCGTCGTTTCCAGAATATATGACGATTTCCATGTTATGCGCTGTCGCGTTCGTGGCGAGGTCTGTCAGGAATGCCATAGGCCTGACCTTTCTGAGTATCTCATTACGCCGATCATGCCAAGTACTCACTCGACGCCTGGAAAACATCAATCGTGAGTAAAATCTCGTTTTATAGTTGAAAGCAGGATCGAAGCTCACTTGGGTCGCCGTAGACATTAGCTATGGACGAATCGCATGAGTTCGATGCAAACCCCCAGAAACAGTTGCTTACTAGAGCTATTAGTCGGCGCAAATGGGTCAGAGGTAATTTCCACCCAGTCTTTGCTCGTAGGCGCGTGGATCGCAGCACGGGTTTGGGCATCTGGGAGAATGTGCGTAAACATCAACCCATCTATCCATGACTACAGACGAACCATTGAGAAAGACACTTCCATCCATGGTCGCTTCGGGGCTCAACGCATCGGGGATATTGTAGTAATCGAACTCGCCACCAGACGCTACACGGGGAAATTACGGTGTAAACAGCCATACAGGATGGGGAGGAACGCATACGTACACCAAGGAAAGGTGAAGTTGAGGGCATACTCGATCATTTCTGAATACAGGTCACACAGATACCAAGGGTCGATGGTTCCGTTCGCGCGACCGGCCAGGTCACGTTTCCACACGTCGCGTGCACGAAGTCTCTCGCTGTGCTCCAACAGCGCATCCTCAGACTCCCGCTTTCTGAGCTTGGCGACAAGCCGTTGCTGTATATCGAGCATGAACTGTTTCTTTGTGAGTTTCGTATCGTATTTACCAGAGGATGTCGAGGAAGGGGAATAAAAGATTGGGGCGTTTAAAGTTGGAAAATGCTCTGGCTGAGGGTATTGAAGGGAGAGATTGTACCCGCAGAGTGCACTCCTAAACAGAAAATAAACATTCATGAAACATACATCCCACCATCTTGAACTTACTGTTCTTGAAAGTACTCAAAGACCTGGATATCGTACCCGATGATTTGTGGGTACGTTTCCAGCACGCTGACCACAGGCAATTCCATGAACGCCTCTACAGACGTAAGGACTCCATCCCCGATGGCGATTCTCGCCAGGTTAACGGGTGGATTATCCATCTCGAAGTAGGTTTTGGTGATGTAGGGCTGAAGTGACATTAAACGGATCAGCTTGCTTGCATGAGAACAGCACTTACTATGAACGTTCCAGCGTAGCTCTCACCAGTGAGATACAGAGGTCGTGTGGCGAGAGTAGGGAACACCTTTACAAAGTTTTCCAGGAAACCCATCTATGGATGCATCAGCATAGCCCTGAACCGGCATGCTGCTTATTCTCACGAAATCAGCGCCTAACTGGTCCTCATCGGAGACTGAGTGGAGCGTCAGAATCAGACGACGAAAGTTAGAAACTAGTTAGCGTACTCACCATAACCATCGGCGTCGGCCGTACTGAACCCAGTTCCGCTGATACAAGCGCGTGAATAAGCTATCATGAAAACGAGGGCCAGCGTACACTGGTTGATCGATCCACACATAATCGGCAACAGTCGACCATGCATACTGATTATCAGCGGCCGAATAGTTACTCAAGACGTAAATAGGGCCGTTCTGAGGTGCACGTGTCAACACGACGATTGCAACGGATTCTCCCGGGGAAATGCAAGACGGACCTCGAACAAGAGTCCGGTGAGGCTAGAACCGCCCGGACTGCGCAGAACGTTAGCCTGCGTCATATATGCGGTCGTGAACCCACCCTCCATTAAGCCAGATTCCCCAAGGCTCACTACTGTTCGCAGTAAACGACCCGGTCGAAGACTCGAACGCCCAGAAGAAGAGGGTGTCGTTCGGATGACCCGCTCTCTGAACGGGGATATTGCCGGCCCAGTTCCGAGCAAGCGGCCATGTCACGTTTGGAAGGCTCCCCGTCACCTGAAAGTCTGCGAGAACGTCATGGTGTGAATGGGCAAGGTCGACGCATGTTATATCAGAACGCACAATTCTGCCATTCTGGACTATAGTCCCCCGTCGGCATCCCGGGATACACCTGAGGCCAGCTATCTTGAGACTGGGCCTGTACGAATGTCAATGAAGAGAGGGCAGACGCGGATAACAGGAAAGCGGCGCATGACGCCCAGGACATGGCAGTGGAGTGGAGTGGATACGGTCAAGGGGAGCCCCGTGGTCTTTTAAGTATATTTAGCTACACATAACGTGCACGAATGGTCGAGCAGGCAGCTGACCCCGAGGAGTGGTGTCATCTTATCACGATGCCACCAGAAGCGCCACTAACTCTCTGACACCATGCGGCCAGGTCACTAGAGGGAGGTCAATTTCGATGTTGATGGGCACGCTGCAAATTTTCGTGTGAACATAGTACAGACCTGCTAAGCGCTTCCGTTGTAGTTGTAGCCACTCGGGTTTAATTGACCGATGGGCCGGCGCAATCTCAATCTCAAGTTACCACTCTCGAAGTTCTGGAACTATGGTGAGTAATATACCATCCTTCGACAACGAACGTGGTGCTTAATGGTAACGGCGCGACCAACACGCGGACAGCGGTAGCTAGCGCCTCAGTTCGGGTTCCGATTGGCGTTGTCCCTCGACTTTGCAACCCATTTCAGGACGTTGTGGGTCCGCGTTGGGGCGGACTTTTGAATATGCATATCCGACCTGCTCCGACTGAAACTGCATATCTGGGTCCGTGTAAATGGAATGAATCCTCTTGCTGTGACATATTACAATCATGCCTTGACATGATCTGAAATTGAACGTCGAATCCTAGCATGTCTTGGGCAGGCTCAGCTTGGGCGGAGTGCCACTGACACAATGCTTCCCAGATTTAAACTCCGTGCGTTCCCAGTTGACGTTGATTCTTCTTTCCGTGTGCACTGTCTCGGACTAATACACACACGGGCGTAACGTTGTCCAACTAAAGAACGCGTGCGACCAAGAAACCAACTAGCGCAGGCAATCACCATCACAGTCCAAGGCTGTGGAAAGTGGAACGGGAAGACTGCTTTTCGCCGTTACGATTACGTCCTTGAATCGCTCAGCCAACGCTGCGTGTGGATCATCGCTTGAACACCTTCGGGAATCGGTTTGCTATCCCTGTTCGGCGCCCCAAGCACTCGCACAAACATTCTGCAGCCTTCAAGCTTCAGGCTTGGATCCGGGCTCGCTCTCCGCTCCAAAGAACGATCCTTTGTGAGCGTCGCAAGTGTACCCTTTCTCGCTCACTACCGGCGCTCTTCCGCTCCTACCGGCCAAGCACGAAAACGATCGCCAGGCCATCCATAGAAGCGACGAAGGAACAGGCCGTGATCGGCATATTCAACCATGGGTCCCCCGGCGTAATACGGTCGAGGAGATCGTCAAGAACGAGAATCGATGGTTGAGAAGTGGAGCGTATCATGTTTGATTCAGAGTTGACGCAAGTGATAGACATGGGAGAGGCCCAACCTGTCTCCATTTGTGACGTGGTTCGAGATTTCTTGCGAATCTTCTCCCATCGAGGAACTTTTCCTCGGCACTTGATTATCCCCCGTCTGTGCCAGAATAGGATAAACAAGCAGACGCTCCGAGCACTTTGTTCGCTTAGCGTTCATCCAACACGCTGCAGCTTCAAACGGAAGAATTGCTTGACAGAAGCCTCGTTGACAGCAATCCCATCCTGAGTTGATGATTTTTTTTGCGTTCTCTCAAGCTGCGCGTTCTGCAATGTTTCCAAAGCTGGCCGTGCTCATTTGCGGGCTCCGACGACTAGTAATTCATCAGCTTAGTACGTCAGATTGCCTATCTTGCTTCGGTTTTCTTCCCGGGGTTTCCTGGCGATGGGTAGTACGACTCACCCCAATAGAACTTATTTTGGATCAAGGTCCGCAAGAAGTACTACGGAGACCGTCCGTAATGTAATGTCGCGGCTGCTGTTGGTCTCATCCTGTCAACATGGTTGCTAAGCGGTAGCACTCCGGGAAGAAAGCTTTTTCTGCTGGCGAGGTGGTGCTTGTAGTACTTATGTTATACGATCTGCAAAAGTCCACACCACACAACTACTTACTACCGAGCCCTCTGCAGCACGCGCTTTTCTCCCACGTACACGGGACGGACCGCCCAACACGGTGGATATCTTGAGCTCAGAGCTTTGCGGAGAAGATGCATGAGGTTGGTGAGGGGGACGAGCCTGAGGAGCCGTGGTACCACGGTAGTTCAACGTCCCCGAGGCGAGGCGGGTCCGTTCCGCGCGGGCGCATACGAGGAGCGTCTTCGTCTTGGGCGTCGACTCCTGTTAACCTACGGTAATTGATGAATCGGACTGGCCTTTGATGACGAAAAGCTTGCCAGGTAACTAATGTTGTAGTCCCAGAAGATAGCGGGGACTGACGTTCCATGAGACGTTCCTACTTGACAGGAATTCCTTCCCAAGGTACGTGTCCGATTCTGTCGTACTTCTTCAACCCGTGGCACTTCCCAGAGGATTGAACAAGGTACAGGAATTTGGATTGATCTGGCTCTGATTTTGGCTAGTACGCCATTCACTTCTTCGTCAGTCGTGAACTCATGCGAAAAACAGCCGATGCTCAGGCGCTTAAAAGGTTCTCGGAAAGTCTGAGTTGGCCCCTCTCTCGCAAACCCTGTGGACATTGTATGGTTCTAGGCGCCCACAGCGACCCAAAAAACCAGTCGTTGCTTTGGATGTCAAATATTCGTCTTTGAATGCGTTGCGACCTTCATCAGGGGAAACTTTACGCAGTAAACCCAACCATGCACGACAAAAGTTGGAAGAAGAGCGCGGTCGCGTTAGCCTGCACGCTACTTGACGAGCTATTCGATCTGCGAGGAACGGTAATCCATTCCAACCCCGGTAGGCACCTTACCATTTTCTTGCATGCAGTCGTGAAACAGGATTCGGCTGTTCTGTTCGTTGACAAGACGCAGGTCGCTGATGCTGTGATAACCAATCTTGCCCCACTCTTGCTCAGGATGCGGAGGTGAGGTCCTACGAAACCTTCCCCCCTTATCTAGAAGACCTCGTCTGGACAGCTTTGGTCCAGAAAGATCAGGTATGGTTCACGATATATGGTCCGCGACCTATCTGGTTGATGATCGATTATCTCTACCCCGCATTACTCAACGACAAGACGAGTCTTGCAGTTGTCGATGCACTTGGCGAGATGAGTTCATGTCACGTTCTGAACCCAATGGATATCTACGCGTTGAAAAGGAAAACGTGGTCATCGTGCCGTCGCCCGTGGCAACCACGAAAGCAATCTGGTAGCCTGTTGTCTCCTACGCAGAGGGTCGACAGCTTCTCCGACCGAGTCATGGCTCCGGCGACAAGTTCCTTGGATCAAGTTAAAGTTGGACTTCATATCTGGAACGAAGCATTTCACTACATGGTATTAAGTAGGCAGATTCTGCGCTCTTGCTGCACGCTCACCAGGCAAAATTCAACTACAGTTTCAGAACCGAATATAGTACATGCTTATGCTTTACTGGGATTAGTAGCTGACGACTTGGCTACTATTTAGCCATTTTCTGGACTTCCTCCTCAAGGGCTTGCTCTTTGAGAATTTCGGCAGCACCCTTATCCCAGGTGCCCCATTCACCC
The DNA here is from genome assembly GCA_038093415.1 of Xerocomellus chrysenteron. NCBI lineage: Eukaryota > Fungi > Basidiomycota > Agaricomycetes > Boletales > Boletaceae > Xerocomellus > Xerocomellus chrysenteron. Next base: position 1,783 of record JBBPSD010000745.1, on the reverse strand, counting down.
CACCACTGAGATGGATGTCCATAAAGTAAACATTGAATAGTAGCAGAGACATACGGGGAAGTCAGGGGTCATCGATGGATGGGCACGCTCCTCCAAGGCTTGCTCGTTGACAATTTCAGAGGCAGTAACATTCCAGCGAAAGTGGACAGGATCAATCTCCCAATTCTGAAAGGCTCATCAGAGTGAATCTTGCACATCAACAGATACGTACAAGACCGGGTCCGGAGGTGGGCATTGTATGCAGATACAGCAGTATATAGTAGACGGTGGGGTCGTCTGAGGTTCGTGACGATTTTCAGCCTATGTTATATACCTTTTCGCGGAACAAACAAACGATGATACTGCAGTTTTCGGAACGGCCGGCGTTGCAGTGACCCTCGATTTATTGGATAATAATGAGTCATGCAAGGGTGATGATCGATCTATTGACCCGTGTCTTCACACTGAGTGGAGCTCTTGCGTCATATTGTTTGGGGTACCCAGGGACTTGACCAAAAAAAATACACAATGTTCCTATGGTACAAAGGATAATCAACCCTTCTGGGGAACGGAAGAAACGAAACTTACGATACGTGGGCTCCGATCGGTGGATGCGCCAGCGAATCTAGATTCCAGAACAATGTACTGTACTTGGCGTGGATTACACGAGGACCAAACTGGCACGTACCAGACACGACGAAAAGAGGTGGTATCGCCGCGATCCAGCATGGTTTAAGGGGATAGTCCTCCAAGGAGATTGCTTCCAACATGTAGACCACGCACTACCAGTAGAGCCTGCGAATAGAGGGTCAGTGTCGATTTCGTCACTCAGGCTCTGAGAAGCTGATTGTCAAGGATACTCGTTGCGTCAAAGTGGAGCCTGTGGAGAGTCCCAGGATGTGGAGCTCACTGGCAGTCCAAACTCGCTTCCAGTTATCAGTGTCTCTGCGCCACTGGCAGACCGCCGGGCCATCGCTGCGGCTTTGAGATAAATCGAATAGTCTGGGTTACGTTCTAGTGAGCTTGTCCCTGAAAACAATCAATTTGCGGGCTCCACAGTAATAATGCGGTGTTCGCAGTTCACCTGACTTGGGGCTCTGAGCGACAACCCGATCAAATTTGTGTGTGCATGGAGCCAACCTAATAGCCCACGGTCTCGTGGAAAGCAACACACATGCCTAGACAAGACTTGAAGCGGTACCGACGAACAGAAAGACCGGTTTCTATTTTTGAAGTTTAGACTGCCAGTGGCGAGTAAATGTGAAGCGGCCGCGGACTTCAAGTTGAAGCTCATTCAATTCGATCGACCGCGTCAAAATGAACCGCCAAGTTCCAACCATCGACCAATCAAAATTTGCGCGACGATCAGCTACCAGTGGTACAGACTCAGTGTTCGCTCGTTTTCAAGGAATCGGGAAATTTCGTTTTTCGGCACGAACGGAGTCCAAGTGGAACCTAATGAAGCGCAGAGGAAGGGCTCTCCGTGTTCTGCGCTGAGCGGGGGCAGCAGCTTTTTTGACCAATCGATGCAATGACCGACGAATGGAATGACTTGCGCTTTATTTTCACTCGACCGTATGTTTTTTTTACAACGACGCCATCGAGTTTCGTGATCCGTTGGAGGGTACTCTTGAATGGTAAGTGTGGTTTCAGCTCAATGTTGAATGGAGGAAATCCAGAGTTGACCCTTTATCTTCATCATCGACTCCGATTTTAGACTTTCGCCGACAAATGCAAATGCTCCTCTTTGCGGAGACGATGACATGCTGTAGTGGGCCATTTGGGGGTTCTTATCCTATAGAAC
>JBBPSD010000744.1:0-16877 GCA_038093415.1 Xerocomellus chrysenteron | reverse complement strand
TTGGCCTTGAAAAACGCGATCCACGCTTCCGCGCGTACGAGGAACGGACCAAGGAGGTTTAAATGTGTGAGATGCGGGAGCGATTGGGAAAACGCAGTAATAACCGGACAAGTGATACGACCGCATAAGTCAAGGTGCAAGTGCGTCAAATTAGGATTGAGACTTGCGAGTGTCGTCAGAGCTGGAGGAGCCAATTCTGCCGATGAAAGTAAGTATGGAGGTTGGGCGAGAAGCAGGGCAAGCTCACGGGTAGCATCACAAAACCGAAGTTTCTTGTTCTGCACGTCATAGAATAATTGAGCATTTTCGGATGTTCTGCTCTTCCATGTATGAGCGCCAGAATTTGAATGACATCTACTACTCACAAGCTCCGGTTCCGAGCCAGAGTTTTTGCGATTTCGACCATGTTGACTGAACCAATGTCGCCAAGCGCTTCAACATCGTCAATATATTTTCCGATCAACTGTAATTTGGCGAGACGTTAAAACAAGAGACCCTAATCAAGCCAGATGATTACCTCGATACACAGAGAAGCCAAGGTCGGAAAGCGATGTTCTTCAAAGTTGATCACTTCGCGTTTTTCCGCTGCCGGTTTTCTCTTTCTAGAAGCGGCCGGCTTTTTGAATGGGTCAGCCCCGGAAGCTTTCGCGCACTGGTGACAAAGGTAACCAGGTGGCGGATTCGCCGCCAGCGTATATTTCGTCTGGGTACCCAAAAAATAGTGAGATGACTTTCATTCTCAACACGACCATCCATAATTACCACCGTGAATTGCTTTTCGCACCGAGCACATTTCTCGAAGCTCCCCACCGGCGGCTTGGGATCGCTATTGCCGCACATGGACCACAAATTCTTTGAGACGGCCGTGTACTCGTCTTCAGACAATCCTTCATACTCGCCATCCTCTTTCGCCTTCTTTTTCGCCTTGGATTTGGTCGCCGCGCTACCCTTGCCTTTGGCACCTTTGCGTTTCTTTGTGGGCGACTCTTCCGCCGTTTCGTCGAGTTGATCAGACGCATAGCCCGAATCCTAGTAGTCGGATTCCAAAGATGAACAAAATGAGAACGGCATTGACATTGACGTACGGGGGCTGTCTGACGTCGTCCGCGACGGGTCGTCGGGGCCGCTGGAGCGGCGGTCTCATCCTCAGCCTGACCTGGGTGGTCGCCTTGGTCGACATTTCCGCCTTGTTCCACGCTCTGAGCAGCGTTTTGTCCTTGTGGTTGATCCCTTGTTGCTGCGCGGCGCGCAATCGTGGCTGGGTTGATGCCAGATTCCTAGGCGTCGTTGAGGCTCCTGAGAACGGACAAGTGGCATAACAAACGCACTCGAAGAAACTCTGTCAGGGCAGATGTTGGACCCCGTACGTTGTTGCTCCTTCGACTCATCGTATCCCTGTCAAAATTCTCGGCTTCAACTTTTGGACGGGCGGAGGTTAGAGTTCAAATTGCTGTGGGGATACGCGCTCGTAAATTAGTGTGTGACACTGAAACACGACATGTCACAAGTGACAACAATAACGCGTCTGTAAGTATCCGGGCTGATGCCATCAACTCTGTTTCATTTTTCACAGAGACTTGTTATTCCTAGCCTTGACTACAACGAATGCTCGCAACAGAGAAGAATTCGACAACCTCCTCGATGGATGGTCGGTCGTTTTTGTACGCCCGCTCGCCCTGACTAGCCCAACACCGCTGCATGAACTCCCACTGAACGTCGTCAATGGGCGGCCCATCCGGACGTGCGGGTCTTAAGCCACGAGACAACGCAACCAGAACTTGCGCATCGTTTTTTTAGTAATGGTATGGTACCTTCCCCGTGAGTACCTGCAACGGTATTGAACGCGCGTGAGACATCATGATCGCACACGAGTACGAAACGAACCTGGAGCATGGTCGATCCAAACGAATATATGTCACTTTGTGGGCTTGGTAAGATATGTATGGACTCTTTTTGCCGCTCTTCGCCGATCTGGAACAACTCAGGTGCCGCCCAGCGTACGCTTCCTCGGACGGTCGATGTCAGGTAGGAGCAATCTGTGACTTCCAAGATTCGCGAGAGTCCAAAATCGGACAGGCAAGCTTTTCCGTTGCCCTTGATGAGCACATTTGACTGCGAAAAGGAGGTGAGCAACAGAGGGCATGACAGCATCAGAGAGCGCATTCACTCCTGTCAAGTCACCGTGGACAATACCACATCGATGGACTATGCAACACGCTCAATTTCTATCCGTCACACAACGAAATGCCTTGTCTCACGGTAGTGAAGCCCATCCGCAACATCACACAACTATAGCCCTCCGGTGAGCCCAACGATGATGGCAGAGAGGAGAAAACTCTCACTCACCAACTGCAGCCTGGTATGTAATTGAAGCCCTTCGTGATGCTCAAGGTATTTACTTAATGTCCCGCCTTCGAGCCAAGGGCAGACCATTGCTGGGAATTTACCGAAGTCGAAGCTGATGCCATATAGAGGCAGCACACACTCGTGTTCCAATCTCACCCAAACCTTCAATTCCCGATTGATTCTCTGGTCTCATGCAGTTAATCAACAACGTGATTGCATTAGCACAACACACTACCTTGCTCTCAGCTTCCTTTTGGCCTCCCGTCAGGTTTGTCCTCATTACCCCGACGGCAACCTGCGGATCATACAAGTCAATATTGCTATATTGGCCCATACACGACTGACCTCAATGGTTCTCGAGTCTTTGAGCCAGTCGCATTTCCAGATATCTCCAAAGCCTCTGTACGCGGACGGATACTTGTATCGCCTCAACAGCTCACCTGTCAGGTCAGCGGTAAAACGCGTAATATATCCGTTCCTGTTCCACACTTTTACGTCAAATTCCAGTATGCATTACGATGCAACGTACTGCGTTCTCAGCCAGGGGACATGTCGCCCTGAGCTGTCTGGACAATCGTGTAGTCTCACGGGAAGTATGTGTTGTACATGACTTTGCAAAACTGCGGTTAGTATTGTTGTCACTTCTATTTCGTGAATGCACTCACGTCCAATGTCTGTCTTTGGTTAGCTGTATTCGAGGTTCTTCAGAAAGGAAACGACCGCCTGATTATGTTTGCTAAAATTTCCGTCGCAGGGACAGAGAATATCGTATAAATCTGACCTCGGTGGGGACTTAAGGCGACTTGGGTGTTTGAACAATGATCAGCACGAATCCGCCCACGTAATTGTTCGAGGAGTATGAAAGTTGCGACGATCTCGTGGGGAAGATGGAAGCCAGTCGGTTGTATGCAGAGAACGATACCCGCTCCAGTAGAATCGACCGTCGAAAAGGACTGTGCGTCATCGTAGGCGATAGCTATCGGAGCGCTAGAAGCGCTGTCCGCCGTAAGCTGGACGACAAAAATTGTTAACGAGAGAGATAAAAGAACGAAAAAAGCCTACGATAATCCCGTTGTTCGTCGTTCGACACCGATAGATCCGTCTGTCGCTCCCCCGAAAAATGGTAGAACTAAGTAGAATTCTCGTTCAGCCAAACAGGCTATGGACAAAGTTGAACATGATTACCAGGAGTCACGTCGCTCGATCGTTTGTAGTTCCATCAAACCAGCCCCCACGAAGAGGGTTGGTGAGCCCCCTGTATTCTGGTTCCAATCGATGAGTCCGACTTCCACTATAGATCCTTGGTCATCGACGGAAGTGATCACGGTTGTCGACTGATAGCCATGATCACACATTACATATGAGGTGAAGAGCACTGTTCCTGAAGAGGTGATAAACATTGTCTGTGAAGGGTCCATCTTCACCTCACGTAGATTGATGTTCATCGCAGAGGAGAGCGGAGTCGACAAGGGCGTTTGTTGAGTTTACGTGAGTGCTTGCACTGTCGTCGGGTCCCGGAATGACCTCAATCAAATGATTTGTCCACGAAACGCACAGCACTCATCTCCACGTGGGCGCAGCCCTGGATCAGAAACCAACAGGCTGTGGGGTAGGGTCGTGGATACAGTGAGGCGATTAAGGAGGGATATTATGATATACGACCCAAGTCAAGAGACAGCGATAACGATAACATTCCTAGTGAAGTTCCGTTTCGTCTCTATCAGAAAAAAAAAAGACGTACATTTGTGGATCGAGAATGTCTCATTAGACTTGGGACATGTTTTTGCAATCAGCGCGCGGTTAAACTCCCAGTTGTTTGGCCCAGATCAGCACACAGCTTACGCTTCACACGTGGCCTGAATGGAGTGGGGCTCGCGTATTACTTAAGCCCTCACGTGCCTCCTAATCAAGACACAACCCCAGAACAGGGTTAGGGTTCAAGTTGCCTATGTGGTTGCCCATTCTCACGTTTTGGTTCAGTGAGAATGTCGCCAACGACGCCCTACGTCCAGCCCGGGGAGCCTCTCAACGACTTTCTACGTTCTTTCTGGCAAAGACAAGTCGATGCTGCTGAACAAGAAACGCCAGATTACAGGCATCCGCCGCTCCCTTTAGCGCGAATCAAAAAGGTCATGAAGAGCGATCCCGACGTCAAGGTATGTACGAACACCATTGACGTGTGTGCTACTGCCGTTGATATCACTCAACATGGAATATATAGATGATCGCCGCGGATGCGCCCATTCTCTTCTGCAAAGCTTGCGAAAGTGCGTCGTTTGTTCGCGTTCTGACAGTGGGTCCATATCGCACTCGAGCACTGCCACGCGTGTTGGTCGTGCCGTGTACTGGCACTCAGTCCCCTTTCCCTCACCTAACCATACCCCCATTTGTGATTCTGTGACTCTGATGGACCATACCCGTAGTCTTCATATCGGAAATCACAGCGCGTGCATTCATTATCGCAGACTCGAATAAACGCCGTACATTGTCTCGTGCAGACATTGCAAAAGCACTCGCAAAATCGGATCAGTTCGACTTCTTGATCGACATCGTACCGAGGGAGGAAGGGCTGACGGGTCTCGGTCACGGTACTGCAGGTGGCGCTGGAGGAAACCACTTGGTTGCTGGGGTAAGTCGTCTCCTCACCCAGCCGTCCTGATACATACGACATACATAACCAGCCTAGTCAACCCGCCATACATCAGGAACAAGACCGTCCTTATGGCGGAGGGCAGGGTAGTGTACCGTCTTCGACCACTGTACTAGACCAGGCAAGCATGTTTTCCTTGGTATCATTGTATGTGCACAACTATTGACCTCACTCTCACATCTCGGTCGACGTCCAGTTTTACTGACTGATGGTCATCCGATAATTTAATCTGTTACGCAACCTTGTAATACCTCTGCCTTTTGATGGATGCTTCCAATACCGGTTGACGTTCTAGCAGGCGTTCTCTCTGTCCAATTTTCGATCTGGACAGTGTATGTTGCGTTCCTTGTTACGCACAGTGAGTGTGGGAGCACACACTCACCTCGATGCAACGAGTGGCGGTTCATCCCGAGGATGATCTATGGAGCATGTACGGTTATAGAGATAACTCTTCGAAGTCCTGTTACTCAGTAGGTTAGTTCGCCATGCATGTACTGTTTTGATATTGCGGAGAGTGATCGGAAAGAAAGGCCATCTGCTGCCGCAGGTTCAAAATTCAATACACCTCATCTTTCGTGTCGACGACTAGCAAGTTTTTTGCCCGTGATTGTTTTTAGGTGGCTCTATCTGCAACTTGTTCAACCAATTTGAAGAACCTCCCTCGGAATCACCGCCAGCGTCTATGCACACCACGCTACCGTTTGTGGCACGTCTGCGAGTCGAAAATGGATTCTGTGTTCTCTACTCGTGCTCGTCCTTCCAATCAAGTATTCTATCTAGGTAATCTAGATTATCCATCAACTGAGACGCCGCCGACACCGGCGAGCCTTCAGGCTGATTTGGATCTTCCCGTCTCGTATATCCCCACGGTTCGGGCAAGACGGACGGTGCGTCCGCGCGAAAGTCGTCCTTGATCAGATGCTCAAAGGTGGCCGCGGAAGCCACCCGCGGCGTGAGGGGTATGCCGTCATCGAGGTTCCACAGCTGCCAGCGCAACAAAAGTACAAGACGACACACGATGAAATGAATGTATCAGAACGGTCCGTGGGACGCCCCGGACGTCTGTCTAACAAGAGAAAAAACAAATTACCTTGTTGATGAACGCCGGAAGGGAAGAGTGGCTGTAGATCGAGCCATGCTGACCAAAGTGTTCGAGTGTACCTTTCTCTACCCACGGTGAGATGACGAGGGCGGGTACGCTGTTTGGAGTTTTTTTTAGGGACAGCTAGGGATGAGAAGCAGAGAAAAGCACGGATCGGACATACCGGACGCCGAGTCTGTCAAAGGAAAACGTATAGTTCTTGCCATCTTGCGCTAGTTCTGTGTAGGTTATATTATCCCCTGGAGAGACACCCACAGGTGGTGACACGTGGTCCGCATAGCCCTGTGCCCGAATGGGCCGATGCGCATGAGCCTCTGCATCCATGACGAAAGAAAACGGCCGCGACGTACGCCGTGCTCGTCAAAGGTAATTAAGAAGAGTACGCCATCCCATTGAGGCGAGTTGCGAAGTGCTTCGTAGACGCTTTTCGTCCAAGCCTCGCCCATGTTGACGGGACTGGGAGGATGCATTGAGTCATAAGAGCAGCACTGGTCACGAAAGGAGCAAGCCATTCAGCAACGAACGCCAACATGGCGAGGGCGTGTATGACACCCCACCTCTGGATTGATCCAAGTGAACTGAGGCAACGTCCCCGCCTTGGCGTCCGCAAAGAACTGCGCAATGGGCTGGACGTGGGTTTTCGACCTCCCGCTGACATACGTCCATTGGTAGAAATCGGCATCTGGGTTGAAACTGGAGTTATAGTAGTTGATCCAGGTGATGTTGGCTTCGTCGAGTTGTTGGAAGATGGAACGCTGAGGAAGACCAAATATGCGGAATGTGAGGTCGTTTGTTCCGTGTCCATAGGACGTGCCAGAGGTCATATAGGCGCTAGATTACTCCACCAGACGTTAGCTCACGTTGACTGGAGCAGGGTGGCATGCATACCGATTAGGATTGGTTGGACCAGGAACATCACAGAACCAGTGGTCGAAGAGGACATAATTCTCAGCCATCGTACGATAAACGGGTATCATGTCCTCGGGAAGGTATTGAATGACATCGGCAGCACGGGTCAAGTTGTATGTGCGATGCGTAATTTCGTGTTCTGTGACGAAGCCGAGCATGCGCTCTTCTTTTTCGACGACCTCGGGCGGACCTGATTCGTTGGGATGGTAGGTAGAGAAAAGCTGGTAGTTGACGCCGGTGAGGGAGTGATTCGGGTCATCAGGAGAGACGTTGCTGCCTGTAGGTTCGGCGCAGATCCACGTGGCCTCGGTTGAAGTGAGATTGGCCTGTAGCCACGTCAACCAGCGGTACATAACTGGAAAGTGCAACATACTGGATTGCAGTATCTGTCTCGCAAGTGGCGGATATTGTTGATATCGCTGCGGTAAGAGAGATCGCCAAAGAACGAGTCAAACGAACTAACGAGACGCATCAGTGAGTTAGAGTGCAGTTAGTGCTAAATCCTGGCAAGTCTCATTCACCGATTTTCCTGGACGAGCACCACCACATTCTTAATACGGTCTCGCCAGTTTGCAGAAGGTGCGGAACCCAAGACCACTTTCACTACCAATGCGAGGGCAACGACGACACAGATCATCCTTGGAGAGCCTGAGGGAAACGTGAGGGGGAGCCATGGGTGCCTCCTTGTTATCGCGTTTTATGGGTACCAAGGCGGCGGAGACGCAGCCTGTGCAATGGCCCATCAGTTGAACGTTCCTCGACTGTCCAATGACAGGCTGTCTGTCTTTTTTTGAATAACCCCTATGGCTTGTTATAGATGACAGCTCATACCTTTCCATGAGTCCTGCCTTTGCGAACCTGCCAGTTGAGGGTTCTTTATCACCACGTTTTGCCCTCAGTCGGGCCGATGACCACCGTGGGCACTTACCAGGTTCGCCGCATCCGAACTCGGTTGGTCACGACTCGCATGACACAGGCATTAATCAAGCGATCTAGGCACGGAGCTGTTTCAATAGCCAGTGCCAGTGAGTCACCCGGTCAACCAGAAGGGGATAACGAAGCTCAGAACTCCTCAAAGCCTCCGAATGATCCCACGAACTTTATACGCAGAACGCGACAACGTCACTCGACCTCTCCAGTCTGCAGTCTCCATCTGTGTCGCACACTAGATCGATCCTAAATCGCTTCCAACATCGTCACGCCTTCCGATCCCGCCCTTTCCGCATCCAGCACGCGTATGAACACAGCAATGCAGGCGTCCCATGCAAGAGGCACTTATGGGACGAGCCCGCAACCATTGGTACTATCCGGCCACACGCGCATAGTATACACGATCGCGTTCCTGCCAGACGGCAACCAGTTAGTCAGCGGGTCCATGGATGGCACCGTGCGGACATGGGGCATGGAACAAGGTCGCGAGATACGCTCACCAATCAACTGCAACGGTATCGTCTCGACCATTGCCGTCTCGGACGATGGCCGGTGGATAGCCACCGGCGGGGAGAAACGGTGTGTTGTGCTATGGGACGCCGCGACGCACGAAAAGGTGGGCGAAGCTGCTCAGGGCCACATGGGCGCCGTCGAATGCCTGTCCTTCTCCGCGGACGCGGCACAAGTCGTGAGCGGGGCGGGGGACACGACTATCGTCGTGTCGCGCGTTCCCACGGGCGAGCGACTCGCAGGGCCGTTTCGGGGCCACGTCGACGCCATCACCTCTGTCGTCTTTTCCCCAGACGGCGATCGACTCGCGAGCACAGACTTACAAGACGTCCGGATCTGGGATAGTCAGTCTGGTACTCTGGTACTCCCTCTGATCGACTTGCATGCGTGGTCGCTCGCGTGGGCGCCGGTGCCCAACGACCGACTACTCTACGCTGCGTGCGATACTCGGATCGTCTGCATCGATGTGTCGACGGGTGCGGTGTGCTTGGAATGGACGGCGCATCCCTTGCCTATCACTTGCATTGCGCTCTCGCGAGACGGACAACTTATCGCGTCTTCGTCCAATTACGCCAGGACCGTCCAGCTCTGGAGCACGGTAACACAACAAGAATGTATCCCTGCCCTTCAACATAGTTCTTACGTACGATGTGTTGCCGTTTCACCGGATGGATCCCATGTGATCAGTGGTGGAGAGGACAACACAGTTTACATTTGGCCCATCCGAGACAATCTTGCGCGAATCAAGGAGGCGGCGTCACCATCAACCACGGTATGTGACGTACACCATCTATTCAAATTGTTGACAATGTTCCAAGGCAATCGTCGTTGTTGATGACGATGAAAATCCAGAGAGCACCACCACATCTCTGGAGGAAGGACCAAATCACGATACCGAGTGAGCCATGGTATCATCCATCCATTGTCTGTAAGCTGAACATTTTTGGGTAGTAAACGCTTTCCGAATGATCTCACCAATCGTGTCACTCGGGACGGTCATGATCCAGTCGCATCTGGTGGATTCGCGGATATCTACCGAGGGACGCTCCAAGAGAATGGAGAATCCATCAAGGTACGCTTCTGCTGCGATCAACGAAACAACTAGCGCACACCTTTACCACAGGTCGCCATTAAAGCCATCAAAACCTACTCGGGAGAGGACGGCGATTTTGCCAAGAAACAAAAGGTAACGCACCGTTCATTCCTGTGTACACACACACACACATTCCATAGCTGACTGACCTTGTCATTCCCGCAGCGGCTCCGGCGGGAGATAAAAGTGTGGCTGAATCTCAGACATGTCAACGTCTTACCGCTGCTTGGAACGACCTTGGGATTTGGCCGATTCCCTGCTATGGTGTGTCCCTGGGTAGAGAATGGCGCCTTGACATCTTATCTCGAGGACCGTCATCATAGTCTCTCGGTGATTGAGATCCTTGGCCTAGTAGGTCTTCTCGATGTCGCCATTGGGGAACGTACCTGATGCCGGTCTCGTAGCTCAACAATGTCGCCTCTGGTTTACAGTATCGTGAGTGCGCCAGATCGGGTCATATCCCAACCACTACCGATGTTAAGTGACGTGCTTGGCAGTTCATTCACGTTCTGTAGTGCACGGCGACCTGTCCGGCGTACGTATCATGCCCATTCACGCTCACGTTACTCTATTGACGCACACACATCCCAGTCAAATGTTCTCATTCGCGAGAACGGGAGAGCGTATATCGCCGACTTTGGTCTATCAATGTTGTTGACTGAGCTCGGGGGATCGACGTTCGCCACGTCGTTCCACGCACGAGGAACCCTACGCTGGACAGCCCCCGAGTTGCTCGACCTCGAGGTACCCGAGGACGGCGTGGAAGAGGAATCGCCACGCGTCGCACCTACGACACAGAGCGACGTGTATTCGTTTGGAGGCGTGATGTTGCAGGTCCGTGGTACCCACTCTCCTACGTGCCTCACCGCACGTTCTCATATGCATGTTGGACAGATTCTGAGCGGCAAGGTGCCGTACCATTATTACACGCGCGAGGCGCAAGTTGTGCATGCGGTCTCGAGAGGGATGACGCCGAGACAGCCGAAGAGTGCAATGGTCACGGAGCGTCGATGGATGTTCATACGACGGTGTTGGTCTACCGTTGGTGTCGTTCGATCACGCCCTTCAAGCGAGGAAATTGTGGAGTTTACAGAGGAGGAGCTTGCCAACGCCAGCGCACCGTAGCACTTGGAACTCCAAGATCAAATTTTTCGTGGATGAGAGATTTAGTGTCATTTCCTCGGGGGTTACTGGTTAGCGACGGATGTTCGTCGTCGTCATCATACCCAACGCGCCTGGGCATATAAGGCTACACCGTGCTGCGATTATGTGTGATGGATGTCCGAGTCAATACCACGGTGAATACCCACGTCTTCTTTGGCAGGCTTACCGCCGGGAGTCGCGAGCGAACGCAAATCCATAGATCTAGAGTGATCATCGTTCAGCGCGATATACGCGACAACCTTATTGTACTTACCAGGTTAGAAACAATGCGATTCAGGCGATCGATCGCTGCCAACTTCATGGCTACCTCTCACGACATTCCATCCCCAGCAAACGACGACGCCTTTAGGCTCTCCTTCATTCTCGTCCACACTGCTGCGGCACCCTCCGATGCCACCTTTTCGGCCTCTGCCAACGCAGTCACAGAAAACGTGTTTCCGGGGCTAGCACGGTAGTTTGTCCAGATCATCTTGGAAGGCGGTATGAGAGCGCCAGCGCCAGTGCCTTTTGTGGATGTATGGTCGACGCCAAAGAGAAATGCAAAACAGCCGGTGTACTCTGCGAGACTGCTACCACCTCCTCCCATGACGAGTCGGGGTTGGCTCGAAGAGGTGGGTTGAGCGACGGCGACGGCGCAGACGACCCCTCGCATTGGGATCGAGCCCGCGTTGAGAAGCGCAAGACTGCACGCGTTGATCTCGGCCGCAAGGAGCACGTCCACGTCCGCGTCTGCGCCCTGGGACGAGCGCGAGGACGACAAAGGCGAAAGCGCCTGTACTACGACCTGTATGAGCGTCCTGGGGTGCTGTGCGAGTATGCACGCGCGCTCGAGGATGCCTTTGAGTGCGACCCCGGCGTGTTTTTCGGTGGTGCCGGGGACGGAGGAGAGAGGGCGGACGTGGAGGTCGATGGCGGCGCGGGCGGGATGTTCGGTGGCGAGTCGGGCGGCGATGGGGCCGCTGACGGAGGCGATGGCGGTGGCGAGGCCGAATGAGAAGCGGGCTGAGCCGTCGACACCGGAGAGTGCGTCGAAGGAGATGTGGATGGGGAGTGACATGATAGTATTCGGTCCAAAAAGGAAACCAGTGCGAGCGTAAAGGTTGTGCCTCTCAGGCCAGTGCAACATGTTCCCCCGAGTCACACCAGACTTTTTTTCAACAACTACAATCAAGTACGTGTTGGACCTGGTCGGGTGTCAGACCATGTCATGAGCGACTCAGCCGTCGATATTGCTTCCATTCTCCATGACCGCTTCGAAAATTTCATTCCTCTATCTCTTTCCAATCGAAAATACACCGCGATCTCGCCAACCTAGGGTTCATAACAACTTCCTGTGAACTCCATCTCACGCTCTGCCTTGCAGGGTCACCGTGACCTGCGACTTCAAGGCATCCCGATCAAACCCCCCCAAGCCGTGTGGCCCTGCATTCGGTGGTATTTGCCCCGGCGGTCTTCGAGGGTGCTACCCGGCGGTACTGAATTGTAAGTACATTAAATCATGATGCGCTCGTCGTTCCGTCTAGATCGTACTATCTACTCGTTTTACCACAACAGGTCTCATTGATCACACGCCGCTTCATGGTACCCGTAACAGGTTGACCCCACGCCCCGACTCGGACGCGCCGGGTCGTTCGCGATGCGCTGTCCCTGCGATCACGAACGGAGAAAACAAATCGCCTAGCAAAATCCTGCACAGTCGAATCTAGACATCTCCTTATCCACCACTGTTGTGCCAACGAGCCACTGCGTCGAGTGCGGCTCTACACTACGTCGACGATGCGACGACAGATTTCTGCAGACACCGCGCCTTTTCGGATCCGACAGCGAACCGTTGTGCAGGGGAGCCCGAGCGAGAAACTACCTTGCGCCATGCCTCACGATAAACTTTAAAGTGCTTATTAACACATAATATAACTTTGAACGTCCAACCCGCGCATCATAATCGTGATCCTCGGAATCCGGATTGATACCGATGGCCGTAAATGAACGTGCCCATGATGAGTCCCTTGTTTAGTGTTTTAATATCACCGGTATCAGCGGGCGCCGCTGGTCGTTCGCGCGACGGAGTGGTTTTTATACACAAAATAGAGTTAAATTGTGTACATGCGTGATTATCAAGTCGCTTGAGGTAGGGCACCCTGACGATGATCGACGCACGAGGGCGATAGGCCAGCTGGGCGTGTTGCCAGACACTGCCACGACCGTCAATCAATCATACGTACGAGGACCATATCGCAAGCAAAACAGGACCAAAAAAATAAAGTGCAATAAACACTGATAGTAACACACGCCCTCCCTAATAAGCACCACAGGGTCTTCCCCCGACAGGGTCTCATCGATTAAGGGCTTCGTCGACTTGGAATGCGTGACACTGATCGTTGACAAAGCTTTCATCAGAAAACTGCGACCTTGTCAACCAAGCATTTCAAAAATGACAGATAGGAGAAGCCCCATTTCAGAATAACCGCTGTCCAAATGGATTCAATGCACTAGTTAGGAGGACCTACGAAGAGATCCAGGGCCTTGTTCTCCACCGTCACGCGGTGTCGTTGGATGAGGTAGGCGACGACGATGTCGTCTCTGAGTGGTTCGCCTGCGGATTGGAGAATGAACGCGGGCTTGTTCGGTGGGAGAGGATGGTGGAGATAACACGAAGCGACGGGGTTCTCGAGATCGTAGTCTGCAAAGACCTGGTAGGATGACGGCATGCGCCAACAGGGATAAAGTGGGGTGAGAGCGTTGGTGAGATGGCGGCGACAGATCACCAATTCGGACAAGGCGTACCTTTTGTCTATTTCTCGAGACGCTCTTCCAGATGTACGATCCATACTGGGTGTCAACCGTGAACATGGGTCTGTGATGATACACCAGTTGGTGACGAGTCGTTCGTGAGGACCATGCAGGGAGGTAAAAATTGGGTACTCACGTTCCGTCAGGCAGCCTGGACCGTTTGAGCCATCGTTGGACGCTCACATGCGACCCGGTGCCCGTGCCCGTGTCGCTATTACCGTGACGTTGTGGAAAAGAAATCGTGTCGGAGAGGAGATCTCGTCGGTGGAGGAGGGCGATGACGCGGTTGTCGGGGGTGGTGGCGTCGCAGATCTTGATGTGTCTGGCGTCACTTGTAATTCTATAGAGCGGTACGCCGGGATGGGCATATATTACCGCGTCTTTAAGGTCTGTCGAGCTCAGAAAGTAGGATGTGGGTGGAGCGACGTTCACGAGTGTGAGGTCCGAGTCCATTGGGAGGAAGGGAGGGGATTGGGAAGTAAGTGTGAGAGGAGCAAGGCGCGAGGGAAATAAATAGGAACAGAAACAGGGAGAGGAGGAGCTGGGAGAGGACTTGAGATCTGGTTGCCCACACACACGCGCCGTCAATGGGTGGAGACTCTAGGGCGCTCAGTGGGACACTTCAGTGACACATCGGAACAAGACCTCTGAGACCTTAATGGCGACGATGGTTTTTGGCGTGGGTCCTTCCAAAAATGCCTCATGGTACGTACTTCAATGATGGAGACATACTGGATCCGACTTCAGCCAGATCCGAGTCAAGGTTCGTGGTGAGTCAATGTGTATGATCCTGCTTCACGTCGATAGATCGGCGTAAGAACGGTATGGATGAAGCGATTGAGCTGGTGCGCAGGGTTTGCTACTATGCCAGTGTCGAGATGGGAACGTCGTCGTGTTTTATCACATCTCCAGCGGGTTCGAAATTTTTGTTAGAAACGATTCGCCAACAGTGACAGTCGCCAACTTGGTGGATTTATAAGACACCGGTGGGGCCGCCGAGCATGGCGCCTTTGGCCCATGAAATTTACCTTGACTGTCCGTCGTAAGTGGAGTCCCTGTGACATAAAGTGAGACAAGAAGTCATTACATTATGAGACCGTTTCAAGTCAAAACACCCGCGGGTTTCACGATCTGAGGTTATGTCTGGTGCGGTGGTGTTGACTTGACGAGTTCAAAAAATACGTTGCCCATCAAAGTTAGGCTTGTAACGACTATACCAAAACGGCACCGTGCGGGGCGGAATGTCGCGGAACTGAGCTTTGCAAGTCATTCCACAACCAGCATGTTGGCTTCAAGACGTCTTTTCGCATCCGCATCTTCTCGTCATGCGCTAACTTGGCTTCAAACCCAATCTTTATCCAGGGGCGTCGCAACGTCCAGCGAAACGGCAAGTCCCACCTGACACGAAAATCCCACTGTTCTGAACCCGAATTGCACATGTAGCTCCGAAAGACGGGTCTCTACGACTTTCACGTCGAACATGGCGCAAAGATGGTCCCGTTTGCGGGGTATTCGATGCCGCTCTCATACGGATCTGTTGGTCAAGGTGGGTCGTGAAACTTGCTGTCAAGCACGTTTCGTGTCCTTGACCATCGAGTCACTTTCCGACCGCAGTCGCCAGTCACACGCACGTGCGTACTAGCGTGGGCTTGTTTGACGTCGGACACATGCTTCAGTCAAAGTACGCTAACGTCGTGTTTCGTTTTGTATACCCTACCGCGGAAAAACTAAATCTTGTTATGATTCGTGACTCGAATATAGTTTCCGTGGCCCAACTGCGACCGCCTTTCTTGAATGGCTCACGCCCTCGTCGCTGGCGACACTGGCACCCTATTCCTCGACGCTCTCGGTGCTCCTCAACCAGCATGGTGGGATCATCGATGATACCATGATCACCAAACATTCCGACGAAGCCTTTTACGTTGTCACGAATGCAGGCACACGGGACAAAGACCTCGCCTGGTTCCGTGACAAGTTAGCCGAGTGGAACACGAGCGAACGAGCGAAGGAGGGACCCGTCGAGCACGAAGTGCTGGAGAATTGGGGATTGATTGCTTTGCAAGGTGTGTTGTGCGTTGTGCGTTGTCCTCGCGTCGCCTTATGTCCATTCGGATCAGGTCCCCAGGCTGCACAATACTTGCAGGCACACACCTCTTTCGACCTCAATGGCTTGACGTTTGGAAAGTCTGCTTATGTTCCTATCGAAGGATTCAATCTGCACGTTGCACGGGGCGGTTATACCGGCGAGGACGGTTTCGAGGTATGCGTTCGATGTACATCCGCTCGAAGTAACGTTGTCAATGAACGCTTGTCAGATATCCATTCCACCCTCACAAACGGTCGAAGTGTCACGTCTTCTCGCCAAGTCGCCCGTCCAACTGGCAGGTCTAGGTGCCCGTGACAGTCTACGCTTGGAAGCCGGCTTATGTTTACACGGGAATGATATTGACGAGAACACATCACCGGTCGAGGCGGGTCTGACGTGGTTGATCGGTGCGTGTTTTCCTCCATGCGCCGTCCACACATTGACACGTAACCTGTGTCCGTGACTATGGTTATGTAGGGAAAGGACGACGCGAAACGGGCGATTTCATCGGTGCAGCAGCAGTGTTGAAGCATCTGAAAGAGGGGCCTCCGAGGCGTCGGGTAGGGTTGATCGTCGAAGGGGCTCCTGCTAGACGTCAGTCCTGCTCACCATGCGTGATTGGCGTTGGGTGTACTGATTTTCTTTTTACTTGTAGAGGGCGCACAAGTATACGCGCCATCGCAGCCGGAGAGTATCGGTCCGTGTTTCACCCATGCGCGTTTTTTTAATCTGTCTCATCTAGTCCACTCCATTTTTTTTTTTCATTCTTAGGAGCGGTGACGTCGGGCATTCCATCACCTACACTGGGAAAGAACATCGCCATGGCGTACGTGACGTCGGGGTGGCACAAAAAAGGCACGGAAGTCGAAGTCGACGTTCGGAATAAATTGCGCAAGGCGGTCGTGACGCCGATGCCATTCATCAAGCCAAATTATTGGAGAGGTTAGGCGAAGGGGTGCTTTGGGACGTCTCCACCGACGCGCGGACGCGTGGCTGGACAGTGGGCTGTTGTACGAATATCCCTCCGTCGCTTCAAAATGCGGTAGATCGAGCATGGGTCGTTCATATTGGACAACTATGTCAAGTATTACTGCGCTAGAACCGTCCCTGACGTCTCGCCATCTTATTATCCTCAATATGATTATGACCACAATATGAATTTTACCCAACACCATGCTGTCTTTCTCGAATATCCCGCCTCCCACGTTGACGTTTTGCTCCAAAGCTGTTCGAGGATGAGATAAGCGGCGGGAGTCTCGTCGCGGGGGAGCTGGGATCAAGGCGTGTGGGGGTGGGT
>JBBPSD010000743.1:0-16885 GCA_038093415.1 Xerocomellus chrysenteron | reverse complement strand
GGCACAACAAATTTCTTTGTGTTTTATTACATGAGCTACCACAAATACAAAACAGTCATGAAAAATAGGATAAAGCCTTGCGTCCCCCTTGGGCCAACGGCCCAAAACCGAGCCACCGGCTCGTTGGAATTGTTCCGCAGCGGCACCCTGTCCCCCTTGGGTCTAGCGCTGTTAACATTACGGCCGTGTCGTTTTTCAAGGCACCCAGAACTTATCGATCAGGACCCAAACTGATATCGGCTAACTAATTTTATGTAGATTGTACCAGCAAACACCAATCTCGTCTTCACTGACGTAAAACCCTCCCACAGCACAGCGTCCGTCAACCGAATATGACCGGTGACCGACTTGGCCAGGTTGATTACATCTCTTAAAGAGAACTGAATAGGGATCTTTTCGCTTTGTTGTCTACTCATCCACTGCCATGATTGGGTCAATTTTCCAAATACTACTATGTAGTCTCCTTCAAGTTGCATCGTGCATCGAGTTTCTTCCATTCTTCAAAAAGGTCTGATTGTATACCGAAACACGGGAGCCCGATATGCCGTTCTAGGCTAGCCCTCTCTTACCCCGATCAATGCGATGAAAAAAATGAAATTCAGGGTGAAGGTACGGGACAAACACTTGTTGAGACAAGACCCGTTTGATGACCAATCTTTATCGAACATTCAACGTTAACTGTCAAGGAAGTATGCAGAGAATGCACGACATCAATCCGGTTGTAGTGCTTTGTTTGCTCCATGGGTGGGTATAAATACAAGGTTCCAAGTCGGTACGAATCCAACCGTCCCCCGAACAAGATCGGTGACTGTTTATCTTGCTATATCCACCTGCAATGGCCCCTTCTCAAGTTGGTATTGTGCGTCTCTGGAATGTTATTATACAATCTTCATTCTGATGACACCCATCCCAGTACTGGGACGTACCTCCCGGATATTTCTGGAGGGAGTCAGCCTCCGACATTCTCAACGAGCAAGGCTTGGAGGAGCACATGCAGAAGAGCGCCCGTGCGAATGTATGTATTTGCTACCATCAATTTCATTTCTTTCATGACACCGATTGCAGGTTGATTGGCGCGACGGCAGTGAGGGCCCCGATTGGGTATGGTTTGCCTCCGATATTCTCAGTGAGCAGGCCCAGGAGAATGCCAGTAATGAAGTCTTCTCCTACTGAGCACAATAGCGCGTGTATCGTGTCATCGTTGTCTTTGATGGTTCCCGTAGTCTCGTGATCATATAGTCTTGTCAATCTTGTAACTGCGAGTAGTTGCATCTTAAGGGCTCCGGCCAGGGTGCAACAATGATGAATCGTGTACCAGTCTCCAGAAAACGAGCGGGTCCGGACAACGTCTTCTCGAAGAACTTGCAAGCTTGTCCAGCTACTTATTCAGTTATCAGAGACGAAGGATCATCTTGATCTGGATTTTGGTCAACCCGGGGAAAACCTGCATGGATTGCTTGACGTCGACATCACGGATGAGACCAAGTACTTTGTCGCTGAAATTAACATCTCATCAATCGAAACAATTCTCGACGTACAAGACTTGTGTACGCCTACAAGCTGGTTTAAAAAGGTATGATCGATTATTCGAATGCCATAGTCGTTCAGACGCATGCCATCAAGGCACGAAATTGTATCCCTCAGCCGATCCCTGCGGTCGTCACGCATTCGAGCCTTCGGCCATCTTGTTGAACCATTCTTTGCCAATTTCGTCATCATCCACCATGGCATCATCACGTCCACCACCTTCTTCGAACGCCGTCTTGTGCTCTTCGAAGTGGGAAGCATGTTTCCTAGTGACGTGGCATCACGATAAACGATGAGCAAACGCAGTCGAGAGGAGAACAAAGAGTGTACATACTCGGGTCCAACGATAGTGATGAGGATCACAAATGCAGCAACAACTCCAATAAAGATGCCTTGTACTACTGCATATCCAGGTACGGGGGTTAGTACGCCATCTACCATCTCGTACGTCTGGAAGTTCTTTCCGCCGGCTACGAGCAACTCCTGTTAGACAAAAAAAGGAACCAGAAGCGATAGGTACGCACTCGCTTCGATTTGTGCGGAAGCGGCGGAGATCATCTGTAGGTGCACAAAGAATGAATGGTCATCAGTCACATGCATCATTGCTGTGAGAGTCTTTCAAGACATGACATACGTTCCCAAGCTGGTAGGCGACACCAGGGAATGTCGCCCTAAATGCCGGAGGCGACATCTCAGCCAATTGGATGGGAATCTGGCGCCCAACATGAGCATAAATGCGGTTACGGGACGAAGATGATACGTACGACTCCCCATGCCCCTTGGACTCCAAACTGCACGCAGAACGCACCAGCAGCAAGGGCCGAAAAGGAATTGGGAAGAATCCAGAGCGGGACGAATGCTGTTGATCCAGATCGTGGCTGAGCGACAGTATAGGCGAGTACTCGTTCAATTGGCACTTACCACCGACAAGCAATACAAAGATGCTGTAAGTAATTTTGGAAAATCAGTTAGCGGGCAGTAGTTTGACCAGATGCATGCAGCGCACATTATGGTCAGTCGCCGTCCCAGATATTGGCTCGTGCTGCCAGCAATGGCACCACCCCTTTGATTGTACAAAAGGATGCGACCAGTCAAACTTTGTG
Source organism: Xerocomellus chrysenteron (assembly GCA_038093415.1). NCBI lineage: Eukaryota > Fungi > Basidiomycota > Agaricomycetes > Boletales > Boletaceae > Xerocomellus > Xerocomellus chrysenteron. The sequence continues at coordinate 14,255 of JBBPSD010000743.1, read as the reverse complement.
GGACCACACTCGTGCCAAAATGCTCACGCAATTGCGCCCTATAGATCAAAATGAGGCCTGTGCTTCATGCAAGAAAACCAAAAAAAAGAGATGGCGTACACAGTTTCCAATGATAGTGGCTATAGTCGCGCTGTGTGAAGAGAAACCTTTCGATTTTTCCAGATAGGTAGGGTACAGATCCTACAAAAGGCATACGTGATCAGTTCCGATCGGCAACGCCACATGGTTCCCCAAGCACAGCTATGAAAGTTCTCACCTGGGACCCATGGGACAAGAAGTTGAATCCTACGATGCGAAAGTGTGTACCCCGGATAAGATGATGCCCCACAAACAGAAAAGCCTGTGCCAAACAACGCACCAGCCATAAGCAGGACGGCATATAAACACAGCAGCCAATGTTGTTTTAGCATTTCCTTTAATTCCCTCAGGAAGATCTGAGTCTTTTTCGAAGTGTCCGTGTTCTTCGCTTTCTGTATCGCCTTTGCACGCAAGAACACCGCAGATTCAGGAAGGAGAGCACGCAAGACGGCGGAAGTGAAAAGCAAGGAGGAACCAGTCCAAAACATGGCACGCCACCCGTGCGGATTGTGTGGGACGAGCGTGAGGTTGACAATAGCAGCGAGGAGATAACCGATGGCATAACCTTGCTGGACGATGCCACTTCCGAGACCGCGAAGCTCAACGGGAAGGTTTTCGAGAGCTGTGGAGGCTGCAAGACCCCAAACACCACCCATCGCGACACCAAAGAGCGATCGGACAGCCAAAAATTGGTTGAACGTTTGCACGAAGCTGGTCGCCAGAGAGAAGGTGCAGCATAATAGCAGGTTGAAGGTGAGGGGCCATCTGCGCCCAAAACGGTCCGACAAGACGCCAAATACAATCTGGATCAGCGTCAATAGTGAGAACTATAAAACGGAAGATCTCAGAAGCCTACCGCACCAACCGATCTGAACAGTAGCGTGAGGGTGATCGCAGTCGTCTGAGCAGATGATGAGTCGAGTACAAGGCTAAAGTTATGAACCTCAAAGTGAACGCACTATCGATGTTGTTGGCTTATTAAACTGTTTGGAGAGCAATGGCAGACTGAGCGACACGCTGAAGAAATCGAACGCATCACAGCTCCACGCAAACCAACTAAGCATCAGGGAATGATCAGCTCCAATAGATGACATCAAGACAACCACAAGAGTAAGAATTCTCACCCCGTCAAGAACTGAGTACACTGAATCCAAGTGAGACTCTTGAGCCCCTTGACAATACCAGATGCTGAGGTGCCCTTCTCCCTCTTTGGAATGAAGCTCTTTAGGAAATGCGACATGGTGCATCGGAAGGGAGCGAGAAAACAAAAGCAGCTTTTATGGGGATCCTTAAAATGTGTGAGTTCCAAATGTAACTTGTGTTTGATATTCTATCTGCACAATCCCAGCATGCGCCAATGAAAGGGTCTCTCTGTTGCGTCATCCACGCAGACCGGGAACATTCGGCACTCCGTCCAGGATGCTATAATTTTTGGCATACGGGATGGAACGGGCTGAGTTCGGGAACTTCGAAACGTGATTGAGACGTCGGTTAGATTCCTGGCTGCTTTGGTTGAGAATGATCATCATGGACATGGTCCAGACCCACCGATACATCGCAGAATACCTGCTATGGTACATTTGGCCCGTCGAATTAGTATGCATCCGTGCCACAGTCCGTCAAGGAGGGCAAATGTGAGCCGACTCCCCGATGACGCCCGTGCCCATTCCGGGGGGTTCCGAAGGTAAGACCACAACGCTGAGTATGGACGACAACGCTAAGATCCCAACTCTCCGCTATGGAAAGCCCATCGATAAGAGTCGATAAGCCACTTTTATCAACCTGAAAAAAGGGTTTCGTTTTCGTTTTGTCAAAAGTCACTATTGGAGAAAGTTGACGTTGCGTTGTCATGATGCCAGAAAATGTTAGGAGGTCAATACTTATCACCACTCCCTGGAATCCTGTGTTAGGCATGAAACTTTTGCTTGCAAAACATTCTTCATGTAATCCATTTCGTCGGACACCCTTCGACCGATGTGACTAATTGCATGTGGTTCCATCCAAGCATGTAACTGAGACTGGCCTTGGGAATCGCCCCATATCTGGTCGAATAGCTTTCCGAGCTTTCCTGTCGACTGGTCCTTCGGACATGCATAGAACCTCGCACGGTTAACAGCAAAGTCCTTTTCCGATGGATCCAAGACTTTGATTAACACTCTGAGAAGGGATAGTCAACTGAGTTGAAGGATATCAACAGCTTGCCGAACTTGATTCGCTAATTCGCAGAGAGTCTAGAGGTTGCATGACGTTGAGTCCAAACTTGATTCGCCGGATGATCGAGACAACAGGTTCATGGTTGTATGAAAGAACTCAGACATATGCATAGGGGGATACCATATGGGTTGCTTACGTAGCTATCCTAGACTTATCCTACTTCACGTGCTCTTGTCTAGGTCCAAATTAGGGTTAGCTCGTGGGAAGACGCGCAGCCCGATAAACCGCGACACAGACCGTCTATCGACGGTTTGCCCCTCAATGTGGCAACAACCTCATAGCGGGCTGGTCACCCTTGGGGCTTCTCGGCAAGCGACCCCTTGCTATGACCTGGTCGTTTCTGGCTGAGAAGCCCCACCCCCCGCCTCTCGTGAGAGTCGGGGACCATGCAGTGAAAAACACAAAGACTCATCGACAGAAGGATAGCAACAAGTAAGAAGGACCCCCATCTCGACCGAGGTTTCAGTTGGACCCCACCCATAAAGTCGACCACCGATCCGTCGTCGATCCAAGCATAAAAAAGCGGGGTGGCCGAATATCATGAGAAAGAGCTAATATAGTACATCCGGGGACGCCACCACCCGAGCGTACGTATCGAACAACGCACGTGGCTCGTCGTCAAAGTGTCGTGAAGTCATGCGTCGACTAAACGATCATACTTGCGAGACCTTTTCGTCCTCCTCGCGCACCTCGGTCCCGCTTTCCATGATCGCGTCGTCTTGTCCTCCTCCTTCTTCAAAGGCAGTCTTGTGTTGCTCAAAGTGGGATGCATGGTGCCTGTGACGAGGGCGGACCTCGTGATGAACATGTAAACGAGCGAGAGAAGCGGACGACATACTCTGGCCCAAAGATCGTCACCAGTAGGACGTATGTAGCAACAGTACCGATGAGGATCCCTTGCACTGTCGCATAATCAGGAACATTCTTGAGCTTGCCGTCGACGACGATATTTGTCCTCAGACTGTTTCCAGCGGCTAGACCATGCCATACATCAGTATCCGGCTCCAGCCCATGAATAAACGCGAAGCAACACCCACTCGCTTCAATTTGAGCCGAGGCAGCAGACACCATCTAGAGGGGTCAATACACGGAAGTCATCTTACAATTTCAAACGACTTCAACTTACGTTACCGAGTTGATAAGCTACGCCAGGAAACGTCGCCCTAAAGGCAGGAGGGGACAGTTCTGCGAGCTGAATTGGAATCTAAACATGGCGTATCCGGGTAAGTCCACATCATGCCGTTGAGCGAACAGGAGTAGGGACGTACAACCCCCCATGCACCCTGAACACCGAATTGGATACAGAATGCACCCGCTGCAAGGGGACTAAAGGTGCTTGGGATAATCCATAAGGGTATGAAGACTTCACGGTGATAGCACGGCGGTCAGCAATCAATCTGTGATCTGACCCAGGAAGAGGAAGACTAACCACCAACGAGTAATATTGTGATACTGAATGAGACTATGAGTCAACAGGAACACAAAAACAAGACCTTTGTGCACTTACACAATTGTGAGCCGACGCCCAATATATTGGCTCGTGTAGCCAGCGACTGTACCACCGCTGCATCGGATCGATAAAACCCGCTATGAGCGTGAGATCGTCCCATTCGCGACAGCAGAACTCACGCAATGGCTCCCTATCATTTTAATCAGCAAGCTGTGGAATAGAAGGCGAGAGAATCACACATACACAATTCCCGATGATGGTGGCAATCGTTGCGTCATGGGTGGAGAACCCTTTGGTCGTTTCCAGATAGGTGGGGTATAGATCCTACAATTGCAAGCCGATCGCGGACCACATGAGTATCCCCGCAATCACCACGAAAGATGACATTCCCGTACTTGAGAACCATGTGACAAAAAGTTGAATCCTGCGAAGAGAAAAAACCAGGATTAATTCTCACGCAGGTCAGATTCACACTGGTCAGATGCTTACCAGTCATGAGCAGGACAGCATAGATACATAATCTCCAATGATTTTTGAGCATTTCCTTTGTTTCATGAAAGAAGATTTTGGTCTTTTCAGTGGTGGTCGTTCCTTTCTCTTTCTCGATAGCCTTGGCACGCAAGAAGACCTCCGATTCGGGTAAAAATGCACGGAGAATGGCAGCAAGTAACGTGACGCCAGAACCGAACCAAAACAGCGTCCGCCAAGTATAGGTCGAATGCGGCACAACAGTGAGGTTGATGACTGAGGCGAGAAGATAGCCGCACGCGTAACCTTGTTGGAGAACACCACTCGCAATACCTCGGACTTCGACAGGAAGGTTTTCTAGCGCTGAGGAGGAGGACAGCCCCCAGATACCACCCATGGCGATGCCAAAGAGGGAACGGACAACGAGAAATTGAGTAAACGTGTTGACGAAACCACTGGAGAGGGAGAACACGGCACAGAGTATGAGATTGCAAACTAGAGGCCATTTGCGCCCAAAACGGTCAGACAAGATACCAAATATGACCTGGCGCATGCGGGTTAATTCAAAAGCTGAAGGCTGGGAGGATCGGAACTAACAGCGCCAACTGATCTGAAGAGTAAGGTGAGGGTGATGGCGGTCGTCTATTCAAATCAGCCGTGAAGGTATAACGATGATGATACGACGATCAAATCTTACAATCGTGCTCGTTGCCACACCGAATTGTGTGGCAAGCAATGAAAGCGTCAAGGATACAGTGAAAAAATCGAGAGCGTCACAAGTCCATGCGAGCCAGCTAATCGAGTATGCGTGAACATAGGCCACACCACAGACAAAATTTAACTCACCCGACCCAGAAATGAGCCCATTGGGTGGGCTTGAGTGCCAAAAGGGCTGGGAGGACGCCAGGGCCACTAACGTCCCTCTCCCTCCTAGGGATGAGATTGACAAGAAATTGAGGCGCCATAATAGCCTAAGGCGGGGAAGACGGCTGAACGTTGAATCTTGCAGAGGCCCCCAGAGGCTGTTGCAAAGGGTTGTCAATATTGACCCTGGGGTACCGATGAGCTCGTATATATGGGCATTACTAGTGCAAAGGCACTGTCGTCGGCTACTTCAGCAACCCAAATGCAGCATTCGAGCCCCAATCCCACTCGAGCGCTCGCGAGCCAGGAACAACATCAACGTTACGGCATAGTGAAAAAACGAACCAGCTGACCCCAGGTGCCTTGTGCCAATCCACAACTTGGGTCCGATCTCCATAGCACCTGTCTGTCTAATCGATCAACTGAGCTCAACATCTTTCCCGCACCTTCTGAACACTGCTCTGGTCGCCGCGGGGGGTATATACATACCAATGGTGGCGGATTCATTGAAGGTAAAAACTCTGTGCTGGCTTTCCCATAGACATGATCATCATCCAGCTTAAGTTCATACTATGCATCCTCATCCGTGTTCCGGAAATATTTTTAAGCCCAGATTGAGACAGTTGAGACATCCCCACTGGCAAAACCCCGAAGGTACCCAGTGCTGCCTTACTTAAGTCACGGGATTTGAAATGATCCGAAACAAGTGACAATTGAAACACGGAACTTGAAGGCTCCTGCCAAATGCCTCCACAGGCAGGAGCAACCCCATGGGTCCAATCCTGGCCAATCTGCATGCCAGCTCACCATCCAGGAACGCATTGACACGGACCGATTAGATACCCGGCTACTGTATCATCGTGCAATGACAGTCGCGTTCTTACCTGTTCTTACCTGCCCCACGGGAGACAGTCTGATTGTCATGCTCTGTAGACAAGTAGCCGAGGATGACCAGCTCACAGGTTGGCATCATATGCACGAGTTTTAGCGATGGGCCCACCCCTCGTATATCAACATCAGTGATATCTCCGAGGAACCGGATACCCAGGGTTGCACGGATACGCCAAGATTTCTCATTGGATCGTCCGCAGGATCAATCAGGATCAATGCATTTTACCGCTTCGCCTTCTTGCCTCTCCGCGTGGGCTTTTTCCCCCCTCCCTCCCCACCGGTTTCCGCCTTCCGCTTCTGTCCCAAGACAGCCCCACTTTTAACGCTCACGACAGTAGCCCCTGCTGTGCCCTTCGTAACCTTCGTAACCTGAGCCTCCGCAGCACTCCAGTTGGCAGCTGCATCATTGATGGCATACCTACGAACCACACCAAACCATTAGTCAACATTCCGGTGATCATATCAAGCCACAAGAGGCGCAAAAGTTATTTATAGAATCGTTGACCGCAGCCAAGTGAGCATCTATCCTTTCATTTACGGTTGGGTTATGGCGGCGATGGGCGGAGGAAATGGGAAATGGATAACGAGAATGGCTCATATGGACCACGTACCTGCTCAGATCAAGCGATTCAATTATCGCACGTTGTTTCTCGCGTAGAACTCTCGTCACTTCATCCCCCGCTTCGTCGAGCTCGTCTTCAACACTGATTTCGATGGGTTGCCATGGCTTCGATGCTTCTCCGCTATTGCCACCGTCACCCCCATCGTTATCGTGGAGACGCGTGTCAGTGTTTCTGGGCGGCGGTGCAACAGGAATATCCGCTCCGATGGCTTCCTTTTGGATGTCAGTCAACTTCTTGCTGATTTTGCGTATGAGCTTGTTGAACAACGCCAATGCTTGGGAGACGGGTAGCGATAACTCTTTCTGTCGGCCGATGTCGGCAATCAATTTCGTCATGGTTGCGATAGCTTAACAATTGCGCTTACCTCTACTTCCTCGATCGACTTTCTCTGGAGGCCCATGCCAAGAAGTATCGATGCTTGCACAGCAGACAGACTCACATCGTCCCCAAGCCGTTTGTCAAAGTAGAGGGAAGAGACGCATGGCAAGAGGTCCAGAATGACATGGTAATCGACTATATTGTTAGCATACGAGTCGAGGCGTTTGAGATCAAATGGCGTCACGAGGAATGAAAGTTCGGATGAGGTGACTGGTGCCGGAGATGAGGAAGAATGTGCCGGAGGGACGGACCAGTGCCTACCTCGTGAATCAGGAGAAGTATCACTCTCGCCACCTTTCTTGACTCCCGCATTGGCAGCCTCGAGGATGCTCAACGCCGTCACACTTCCAAACTCTCTGAACTTGAAAGAGAGTAACGATAGGAAGCGTCGTCTAAAGTCTACCACGCCACACAGTTACTTCGATATCCTCGCTTGTGAATGCCCAACTCACCCTTTGCAAACTCGCCCAACCACTCGAGATCGCTATCAGCTGAGCTTTTCAGCCCCCGAACCATCACGCATGTGTGTTCACCCGTGAGCTCAGACTGTGTTTGCCGAAGATAGAGGGGAATGAAGCCCGCGCGCTTCCAGAACCTGTTTTTGATGGAGATATTAGTACGTTGATCAAATGAGGGACAAGCGACGCGAGTACGCCATACATCGCCCTCCAAGCATGCTTTGGACGTCAAAAAAGACGACACACCTAAGCAGCTGGGGTGTCAATCCATACGAAACACCCAGATAATCCAAACTCTCCGGTTTCCTCTCCGTGAGACGCTGGAGCAACGGCGGCATCGCATTCGCCAGGCGGACGATAGGGTGATCAGTGTGAAGGTCCGTATCCTTCTCGGAACAAAGAAGCGAACATAAAGGCACCGGTAACACGCCAAGTCAAGTCAAATGGTTAGCCAAGGCTGGATATTTCAAGGATTTGGGGGACAGGCGTACAGGATCAATCAATGTGACATCAGGATAAAACGGCTCGGAAAGGCTGGAATTCTCCGAAACGTTAAAGTATTCTCCGCTATAGAACGAATTGAGAGCTTTGAGGGCTCGAGAACCATACCCCATCTGTACCATGCCCAGAAAAAAAGATTTATCACATCAGCCCAGTTCGCAAAACACGGTTCCATCGAATTCGTCACCCATTCCATGTCTCCCTCTCGGTGATGCTGTGAAGTAGAGCACCGGTTGGGATGACTGGAAGGAGACCGAGAAAATAAAAAGAGTTTACCACTCACGTTTGCATAGTCCGGGTGTGTCGCTATCCTGACGATTCGCGCACCACTCAACATGCCAAACTTACTCTCCTGGAACTGCTGCGCGACAATCCAGGGGATCATATCACCCCCGGCTCTCAAACCTCTACTGAGGCCCTCCATGATCGCAGCTTTACTAATGTTACCTTCGAGTGCGACCTGGAGCACCACGAGCGGTTCAGGGAGATGTGATTCGTCGTCTTTGAGGGGGGGAAGGAGTACGAAAAGGTGGTGCGCAGGAGCATCCGACATGAGCTGGAGATCGTTGGGCTGGTTTTTGTAATGCGAGGCAACGTAAAGCGCCATCATCCGCTGGAGGAACATCTCAGAAGCGGGATGGTAGCTGAACAGTGTATCCCGTGAAACATAGTACAGCTCACACGTAGATGGATGGGGGCAACCCTGTGCTGAAGCGACAGCGGACTTGGAGGAGATGGTAGCATCCAGACACAGGACGCTGTTCAACCATTTTTCAATTTTGTCTCCGGCACCATAACGAATGGGTGTCTCGAGTTTTATTTCGCGCAGGGTGCGTGTTTTGGGGGCATTGGAATGGCCAGCGACCGACTTTTTGGAGGCGGAGGTGGTTGCGACAGATGAATCCGGTGTGACGGCATCTTTCGTGAGGGAAGGACGAGTGCTTTCGCGCAGCTGTTGTATGAGTTTAAGAGAGAGAGAACGACCGGTGCCTTCGTATCCGTTGATGGTTGACGCCATGAATACAAGGTATGGTCCAAGGAGGTTGCGTACAAGAGGAAGGGGAATAGCTGCAGCCTCGTCGATGATGACGAGTTCAGCCTGTCCCAAGACATGAGCATCCTCAGGTTGGATGTACTATAAAAACGTGAGGGTGATACACACACTGATGGGCGGATGTAACCGACCTGAATAGTTTGACGATGTTGGCGGAAGACGTTGACCCTAACGATAGCTTTGTTGAAATCCGGGTTCGTGCTCTGCAATATATCATAATCGAGATGCTCTTCATATCCCAAGGCATCCAATCCTTTGAAGACAAACTCGAACAGTGTCTTCAAGTTCTCCGGGCTAGGACTTGTCACAAAGATGTTCGAATACCCGTGCGCCAGCGCAGCTGCAATTGCGAGACCCAACGCCGCAGACTTGCCTCGTCCACGGGCAGCTGTTAGCGTCACGGTGGAGGCAAGAGTCTTTTCGGCGATAGCTTCCACAAAAATGAGGAGGGCTTGTGCTTGGTCGATAGTTTTTGCCAGCTTGACAAGTTCACCAACAGGCTTGGTATCGGCTAAGCTATCTCTGAGGTCCTTGAGCTCCACGTCAGCCTTCCCTTTGCCGTGTTCCTCTTCGATGGGCGTTATATCCTTCCCTTTGGAGATGGGGAGCACGTTTAGCTCATCGTCCAAAACTAAGCAGTCTGCGCAGGACCCCAAAGACAAGATGAAACGCTCGTTGAATCGAGCGATCACGGAATCATGAGACGAAGTGCGATAACGAGCATGAACATCCTGCAGACAATGAGTTTCATCCACTCCACTCAACAGTGAACGCGCTCACCATAGTCATCGTGTACAGCTGCCTGAGTGACGTCATGGTCTTCAGCAACAACACCACCAGTCCTCCACCCTCCACCGTTTCGATCGTTCGTGCGAGCAAGTTGGGTGTGATAGCCTCAAAATCTTGTAAGACACACATTCCATAAGTGTTTCCGAGAATTTTCTGTGATTCCTTGTAGTAGGTATATCGGATGTCGGTGACAGTAACGAAAATTTCGAATGGATTTTGCTCGTTGGGTTCTCGGATGCCACGTTTTACGTCGCGCTTTATTTTTGCTTCTCTTTTCTTACGGTGTCTGGTTTAACCCGTCAGGTTGGTTGGGGGGGTTAACTTCGGTATTTCTCTAAAACCAGAGGAGATCCCACTCACGTTGTGAACCCGAGATCCTTCTTGTAGCACCACAGCACTGAAGGGCGCACTGAAACTCGAGCTTGGGAGAGTAAGTAATGGAGGTTTACGATCTGATCCCTCAGGTCAACAGACAAATCATTTTTCGCACTGGACGTGACGCACCTGGTCCCTCCCCTTGTCCCCGACCAAGACTATGAAGGATCTGTGGTTCTTTTTGACATTGTTGGTGATGAGTGTGGGTATTCGAGGGTCAAGCTGTTTACGCATGAGCAGAATGTGCAAGTCGATGTATCATTTCCAGTGAAGAGAGTGACGGGAACAAACTTCCATAACTGTAAACTTACATAAGCGGGAAGTTTTTACACACGAACCAGAGCTTGATTCATTGAACAATGAATTCAAGGCCTCAATTGTCGAAAGCGTACCGAGTCTACTACAACTATCAAGAACGCACTGAGAAGATAGCTCACACGTCTCTGTGCCGAGATACCTTATCAAAAGGAGTGAGAATTTCTTCCACCACCTTAATGGCCCCTGACTCCATATACTTAATGAAGTCCATGGGCTGATCTCGACACGGATTAAGGCTCATGTCTGAGAAAATCCAACGCGGTTGGCATCCGTGTCGAATACCTTTCAAAATCGATCGATCAGTTTGTGTTTCTCCAGAGCCCAGCCACTACTGACCGCACAGTATCTCCGATGATGAAATCCAGCCCCTCTCCGCTGTTGCTTCCCAACAGTTGGCAGTCACACTGTATTGTTTCCCAGTAACGCCACGCCATGCTATGTTCCGGTCCGTTGGGATTAGCTGAGCGGCGATATCCACAGCGAACACCCGGTCAGTAGCCATGAAGTTAGGAGGCTGCGTGGACAAGATGGACTCCGATGAGACCTGTGTGCGAATCCAACGTCTCTTCTGGGATTGCATCCAGGTATACGGAAAAGAAGTTGTCCGCGAGAGGATTTCTAATGGTGACGAAATTTGCGTGAGATCTGGCCAGTGAGCATCTAAGATTGGAGAAGGAAACATACGTGTTGTACCGGTGTCGACGATCCCAGCAGTGGAAGTCGGGATGACGGCGTAGGTGACGTATGTAGACGAAACGACGTTGATGCCCCGTAATAGGCGGCTGAATATGTCTCTGTCACAGGAACATACATATGTCAACTGTACTGACAGGACGCATATAACCCACTTAAGCACGAGCCGACAACAAACGATATTCATACCAAGCTCGAATCAATGCCTCCGTAGGTCAATGCACCATCTACGCAACTCAGGTTGATAATGCACAAGGATCAGACATCGAGTACCTACCTGTGTCACTGTAGTTTGTTGAAGGGGCAAAGTAAACACCGAGTACTTGGTTCTCGATGGGTCCTCGCGACACGAGGTTGTTCATGACTGTTAGAATTGCTGCATTCATATCAGGTGAGAGCGTAGCCTGCGTGAGGTCGACAGGTCCAACACTAACAATACCATTGACGTCTTTGAAAGCAGCATAAGAAAGTATCACCGATTGATTGGTTGGTGATGGCAAGATTAGATGCGAGGGTCGCCTGGTCGAGATCTGTCAGCACGAGGTGTGTCAATAGATCCCTTGGGATACACTCCAGTGCGCTGGAGCTTCGTCAGTGGGACGGTGATTACCAGAGGGGCACTGGAGGCAGAGTCGCGAGAAGGACCACGGATAGTAGGTAGATCAAGGAGACAAAGATGCGGCTGTCTTTCTTCAACTTCACGAACCGCTGGTCGCCCTCCACAGGCCAGATGAATCACACTTGTCTTCATGTATAAACGGCCGATAGCAGTGTCAGTCCAGGTAGCAATAGCCCCCTGATGAGACCCTTTGCATGGTCGAAAAGGCATCCACCCGTCCGCTCTACCCACCTCTAGCCATACTGTGCAGGTCCAGATCTTTGGAGAAGGGCGCTTGACGGACGACGCAAGTGGGTTGATGGCCCGATCTCTCCGAGGGTCCGCATATATTGCACCTGGCTTCGTCAAAAGCACCAAGGTTACAAGGACGGTGTCTACGCTAATGAGTTGGGTATTCGCCGGGATGACGAAGTCAGGGTCAGAGTCCAGAGGTAACCTGTCGTCTAGCGAAGCGCTTGATGATCCAATCTGCTCGACCACCCCGAGTCGGTCGGACAAGTTGCCTGGCTCGTTCGTGGGGAAGTGACTCGCAATGACTTGATTCGAATACGGCTCACCCAAGGAATGCAAGGTCTTTGTCTGACCCAACCTGCCCGAACCACCTCAAGCTAGTCGGGCAAATTGCCGAGCTCGTCCGTCGGGAAGTAAGTTATGTCCGTAATGGAAGACGATGTCAGAACAAAGGGAGGCGTGATATACGTAGGTTCTCCCGGTCGCAATCATGGAAGGACGAATGGTTCTTGATCTCGTTCACCCCGAGTTGTTGCTAAATGGGGTGACTCAGCTTCAAAATGGGGATACGCTCACGAATGACTTGCCTCCCGATCGAGTGCTTGGCTACCTTGTTGAATGTACCTCGTCGGGGAAGTACAAGTAAGTAGGTCACTCGACGATCCTCTTGTGCGCGTCACTTGGATTCTCTAGAATGGTGCGTAGCCAACAAGACGCCCGAACATAACTGCGCGTAATCACACTCTGTACCATACCCTTTCAACATGAAGACTTCGAGTGCGATACAGTCAGGCGCCCCTAATGCGGATTCGGCTACATCTGTAGTCGAGGCTCGCGAGTCTACCCATCGACAGTGGAATACGCCTAAGGAATGGACTTTTCAGCAGGCAAGCATAGCCGTTGTATGTGCCACTCACGAGCTTCCGGCGATTGACCTTCAAGGTGGTTATTCGTTCTCGGCTCGTCGTGAGGTAAATTGCATTAACCTACGCGCTATTCCGCCCAGGATCACATTGCATTTTGTGCTCTATAAGGCGCTTGTAGTAATCCCCATCAGTCGTCTGTGAAGGCCGGTGGAGGGACCAAAGTCGGATAACTTGAGGTGTCCGTTCTTGTCGATCAGGATGTTATCAGGTTTGATGTCTCTGATCCGATGTAATCAGACATAGCAGCTATGTTCGGAGAATATATGTACATGCTGGTGAATGTATCCCAGGTCGTGTGCCACTTCTAGGATACACATTTCCCTGTAGAATTACATGACATCTTCTGAGTCTGAGAATACGGCGTACTTCATGGGCATGGGCATGGTCATGAGATCGCCTCCAGGACGGAACTCCATGATGAGAGGAGTATAACGGGTCTTGGAGAGAATAGGATAATCGGACCACCCATGGGCAAACAGGCGAAATTCCACACGGATGTGGGCGAGCTTGGTTCGCGAGTGAGACCATCGAGCCAGGGTACAAAGGACGCATCCAACTGACCTGACCCAATTTCAGTATTAATATTTCCGCCTTTTGCAACGTCTTCATCGCGGAAGGCGTCCTGGATGAGCCGATCCTGCGCGAATGAATGTCACGTTATGGAAAGGGAAGCATACGACCGATTCTCACTCGCCCATGTACCTTTCCGATGAATGACTGTGCCCGCCTGGATGTCGGACAAGCGTATCTTGGTTCTATGAAGCCTGAGATGCTGTGACCCGTGCTTACGGTACTTGCATATCTCGTATTTCCTGGCTCACGTCGGGGGCAGCGTCGGGCCGGCGAGCATGGCGGGTAGCATACAGGAATAGGCACGGCTGACAAGTGTGACGCGTGACGATTCATCCTCCAATTCGCGTGCCGAACCAAGAGTCTGGGTAGCCACGTGCCACTGAACCCAACCAGACTCTCTCCTCACTTCAACGATCCGGCAATGTTGGAATTCCATTGTGAAGTACCCGAGTTCACAATGGAATTCCAATATTTTCCAGATCTCTCTCACTCCCCAAGCACGCCCGCGACCCATGGAGACCTTTCTCAACACCTTTGAACCAAAGGGACTTGATACCTGGACGAATTCCCACGCACCGCTCGATAACGGCTATGACTTTGTTGTCCGAAAGGCGAGACACTTCAAGAGTCCTCTTCGCGGTTTTCAGCATGAATATATCGTGCTCGATATTGAACCCCATCCTTCAAGACCTCAGCCGCTGTGGTCACAAAAGTTACTAGATATACCCCGTGCGAAGGGCCGATTTCGAGGA
>JBBPSD010000742.1:0-16905 GCA_038093415.1 Xerocomellus chrysenteron | reverse complement strand
CGACGCGGTTGATGAACAACCTCATCTAATAGCATTCGCCGGTGGTCGTTCATGGTCTTGAGCCACGCAGGCAACATCTGGGCCCATTCTATCGTACCATTTATCAACTTCGAGTCAAGGGATAACTTCGGTGAAAGCTGACCTTTGTCCGTAAGGGGCTTGAATCGCTTTCTGCGGGATTCCCGAAAATGATCCCCACCAAAATGACTGACCTCGCGTTCATACCCGAGCTGCTTAAGACGCTCTAAAATGCTACGCCTGTTAGGTATAAAAGCCGCGAGAATCAAGAAAAGGAGCTAACCTTCTGTCTCGCTCCTGCCTACACGCGTACAGCTCGTATCTGCGTTTTGATGCCATATGTCTTTGCCAATGTTCACACTCCCTTGCGTGCTGTTAAAAAGTATCAGGCATATTGCCAGGGACAAAATAGAGCAGACCTCATATATAGCGTAATACTGCTTCTCCTTGTCGCTTTGAAATTGCTTCTTGTCGGACGAACGTTCATACATCTGCACCAGGGAGTCCATCTGATCTTTATCATACCATAATGTATCATCTGCAGATGTGGTCTGCAAGTCCGATGCCTGGAAGTGCGATGCCACCGACCTCTGCCCATTGATTCCACAGTTTTTCCGATTATGCTCGAAATGATTCGAGGCTTGAAGGTAAAACCCATTTGGCAAAGCCTAATTATGTTCGTGAATGCAAGCTTGTGGTAAAATGTCTAGGGGAATCTTACTGTTCTTCTCTACAATCTGGGCAGTACCGTCGGCGTATGTACCATAAAATAGCTGACGAGTATATCCCACAGCCCTTTGTCACATCTGAGAGCGTTTCAAAACATCAGATGAGCGTACTACGTACGTGGCACCGAGTGTAGAACACAAGATTTGTGTACTCTGGTTCACTCAAGTCATCTGGGCAACCAGGCAGACCTTCAACTTGGCGGCGAGCAGCCTTCCAGATGAATGCCGACGATCTATCCATCAAGAGCCTTCGGAGCGACTTGCAGGTGCGTGCAAGGTTCAGGAGATCTAGAGGATTCACGTATGTGGCAATCTATGACACGCGACCCGGGCATTCATCAGTAAATGGTCAAGAAAGGGAGGGGGAATCGATATACGATGAACAACACGTCGAGGTTCAATTGGCATAATTCTGCTGGGTTTCCTCGACGCCGCTTCTTGGGAGGGTCTGCGCGTCCCCTTCGACGTTTCTTGGCTGGTGGTTTGGCCCCATTTCCTGGAGAAAGCTCAACGGTATCGTCCTGTGACAGTACCTCAGGCTCGTTGCTGTAGTGAACTTGTCCTGACTCGATTCTGTTCGAAGCTTGTAACATCATACGACTTCGAAATGGGATGATTCAAGGTCGTGCATTATCTGAGTCGACCCACCTCATTCAAGTTTGGGTCTTGAGGTGTGAACGTGTCGTCATCAACCAGACAAGGCTAGTGGTCAGACTACACGTTTCAACAACAAGCATTCTCACACTGGTCACAAGCCAGAGGGTCTCGGAGCCTTCAAGTTCTCTTCAACTTGAAAGATGAAAGACTTCTCGCTCGGCAGTCTGTCGACTATTGCTCCCAAGTCTACTTATCCAAGATTTTACAGTAAGGCCCAGTGTCCTCAGTTGTCACATTGTGGGTTCCTCCCAGCCCTACTCAACCCGACACAGTGTCTGATAGAAGACGGTAAGGAGCTGGCGCGGGTCTGCATCATTGTTGTATACGACAAGCTCGTCAAACCACCCAAAACCGACCACACAAAGTAATGTTTTCCCTCAGGCTCTCCTCTCGATGCAAGCTCCCCACCCACCATGTAGATGGTCAGCCATCATCGAAGGATCCCTCACCATGGCCACAACGATCCTCGCCGAGGTCCAAACCCAACTCGTCACCAACCCCAAGGTGGCCCCACCTCCCTCCTCGTCGGTCACTCCCTCGAGTCCGACCTCAAAGCCCTCCGGATCTCCAACTCCCACCTCTTTCGCATTTGCGAACATGTTCAGATCGTGTTTATCGTGTGACTCGCTCACCGTTCGGAATGGCGGACATCGACATGACACATGATCTCTCTCTGGGATAAATTCTCTACATTTCATGCACCCCTGCCAGTTGGATACCAGGTGGGGCTACTACGATCTGCCAGTCCCAATACGGGACAATACATGGCAAGGGCTTCCTGTGAGTATCACCCCCAACCGGCTCGGTCCTTGGGACATCACTTTGGGAGCCGTCGTAATTTTGGACGGCTGGTGGTGAAGTCCACCCACGAATTGATCCTTGTTCGTGAACTCAACCATTCTTAGCCTCCCGCGAACCATGTGCTTGATAATTGGACCGATCGTGATCGTCGACATTGACGCCTTCGAGTTTCGCCTGGTAATCGTCCGCGCTTGCTTGCACACTTGCAGGGCTTACTTGTTGATTCTACACGTCGCGCAGGTATATCTGGACGCTTGGTGTTGGCGTACGCGGAAGGTCGGTCGTGGACGAGGAGGTCCATCGGCATCGGTGTGGTCCGAGTCGGGGTCTAAGAGAATAGTCTGCGTCAGGCGAGATCCGATTCACATCTCTCGTCGCATGTCCTAGATCAATCAACACTTCCATGCCTCGTTCAGTTTCTCAATTTCATCGAGGCAGAGGGTGGGTGATTCCTCAATGAGGGCCCACAGATACTGTGGAGTCTAGTTTCCTGGGCATCCTCCGAGAGGCGCGAGAATTTACCTTGCCCTTCGCGGCAACATTGTTTTCGGAGTCGTGGATATGGACCGGTTCCCATCCGTTGTATTGCACTCATCAATCGCTAATTGAATCAATATTGAGTGAGCAAGAATAATAGGCATGCATCTAATCTGGAGAACCACGCTTGAAGGACCGCCCAACAAGTTGAAATAACACTGATGCGCTGAGCCGCCCTGACCAGTCGCCAGCTGGGTGCAATAAGATCAGATATTGTATAACTCATGCCGATGACAGCCAGCTTAATGATAATGATATTGAGGTTCCCGGAATATCACCTGCTCCCCTTCTTCCACCATCTCTACCCGGGTTGAATAACCATTGTCTATCCCCAGGCGTACATAATGCACGCCCTGTGCGATGTCGTACACCCCCATTTCATGACTGCATGTGTGTTTGTCGTGATGAGTACCACCCTCGACATACGAGACCAGCGATAGAAATGCTCACCATCGCTCGAAGTGATGTGCGGGTACATAATAACCGGATGAATCTCCGACACGAGGTTGGCATAATAGGCATCGCCAAGGGTGATATAACGATGATTCCTTCTTGACGGACTCCTCGACAGCCTGGATCGTATCAATATGTTCATCGCTGATAAGTTGCCAGCGTGGTGACTCTAAGAGAGGCGCTAGCTTAGGCAATCGATGATAGAGACAGGCATGCAACATCTGCCGTTCAAACCCAACATTCAGTCTTGTCAACAATTCCTCTCACCAGGAGAAAAAAAATCATACCGCATCCCTCCAGTTCATGACAATTGTATTTGTTGCCTTGCAAGCCAGACATCTCAGTCGAGCATTTCGATGGTCCATGTCGTCCGACGTGGCCACACTTGGATCCAGCCCACATGCATGGACAATGTATGGAGCCTCTTCGAAGAATTTGATGCCGAATCGGTCCCGGATGGACCCAGTGGACTTCGAGACATCTTCATCGGGGTTGGAGTGATTTTGACGAGGCGTTGAAATCAAAAATACATCGGGATGGGTAAAAAGGCGGTGCCCCCCTGAGTCGAACAAAGCACAGGCTAGGTGTAATTTGTCCAAATCCGTTTCGCATGATTCTGCATTTGTTACACTGCTTGATGCCGCAACTGGACGGGGCGACGGATCTTGCGAAGATAAATGAGGAATCCTAACCAGCTCAGCGAGTTCAACATCGAGCTGCTTCCTCCACTCCATAACCAACACAGGTAGCTGTGCAAATGCAGATGCGAACGGCTCCTCTCCCATTTCAGTTCCCTCGGGAGCCGTAATGATGTCGCGAAAGGGAGGGAAACGAGCAACGTCGGCCATATGTGGGAGGAGGCCAAAGCTTGGTGCGTCTGGTGATCGCTGCCTCACGTAAATGTCATACTCAGCCGCCAATAAGCGTCGACGCGGTTGGTGAACAACTATATCTAATCGCAGTTGCCGGTGATGGTTCATGGTTTTGAGCCACGCAGGCAAAATCCGGGCCCATTCTATCACCTCATTAATCAACTTCGAGTCAAGGGACAACTCATTCGGTGAAAGCTGACCTTTGTTGGTAAGTGGCTTGAATGGCTTTCTGCGGGATTCGCGAAAACGATCGTTACCAAAATAGCTGACCTCTCGTTCAAACCCGAGCTGCTTAAGACGCTCTAAAATGCTACGCCAGTGTATAAAAGCCGCGAGAATCAAGAAAGGAACTAACCTTCTGTCTCGCTCCTGCCTACATGCGTTCAGCTCGTCTTTGCGTTCTGATGCCATCTGTCTCTGCCAACTTTCACACTCTCTTGCGTGCTGTCACAAATGTATCAGAAATATTTCCAGAGATAAAACACAGCAGACCTTATATATGGCGTACTGCTTCTTCTTCTTGTCACTTAGAAATTGTTCCTTGTCGGACGAACGTTCATACTCCTGCATCAGGGAGTCCACCTGGTCTTTATCATGCCACGATGTACATTCTGCAAATGTGGTCCGCAAGTTTGATCGCTGGAAGTGCGATGCCACCGACCTTTATCTATTGTGAGGCGTTCCGCAGCTGTTCCGATTATCCTGGAAATGGACTGGGGCCAGCGGGAATGACTGCAAAGCCTGATTTGTCTATGAATACGAGCCTGTGATAAAACATCTGGGGAATCTTACCGTCCGACTCTGCAGTCTGGACAGTACCTTCGGCGTATGTACCATAATATAGCTGACGAATATTTTCCACAGTCCTTTGTCACATATGAGAGCGTTTCGAAACATTAGAGGAGCGTACTACGTACGTGGCACCGAGCGTAGAACACGAGATTTGTGTACTCTGGTTCACTCAAGTCATCCGGGCAACCAGGCAGACCTTTAACTTGGCGGCGAGCGGCCTTCCAGATGAATTCCGATGATCTATCCATCAAGAGCCTTCGGAGCGACTTGCAGGTGCGTGCAAGGTTCAGGAGGTCTAGAGGATGTATGTATGTGGCAATCTATCGTGGCGTTCATCAGCAAACGGTCGAGGAAGGGAGGGTAAATAAATATACGATGAACAACACGTCGAGGTTCAATTGGCATAGTTCTGCTGGGTTTCCTCGACGTTGCTTCCCGGGAGGGTCTGCACGTCCCCTTCGACGTTTCTTGGCTGGTGGTGTGGCACCATCTCCTGGAGAAAACTCAATTGTATCGTCCTGTGGCAGCACCTCGTTGCCGTAGTGGAGTGGTCCTGACTCGATCCTCTTCGAAGTTGACCGCGTCTGCAACACCATACGGCTTCGTGGAAGGATTGATTCAAGGTCGCGTCGCGTCCCTTTTGGGCATACACTTATGGCTGTGCGGCGCGTTCACACACACTAAAGCAGAAACCTGCACTGCACTGTTGTCCGAGTCAACAGCTCTGACATTTCCTCGGTTAAACCAATGTATTGGTGGTTGGTGTCAACCGACGCTATTCTGTTCGTTGCAGCAAGAACATTCGTACTTTTTAGCGCTTCGCTGAGCCGGGTGGGTACTTGGTAAGTCCCCGAATTGCCATTTTGCACAACGCACGGATGAATCTTCACTGACATGACCCTGTAGATTTTGCATGATCAGTTGTGTCCGACGTTGAAATCTACAGGTCACTCAAGCTGTCCTATAGCCATACAAGCGTAGTTCAAAGAAGTTTTCCGTGACTGATCTCGTGATGCATCGTAAAGCTGTACTACAGGTTAACCTCGACGTACAAAGTCTCAGAGTGTTCGCGCGGACGATATCACAGCGTAGACCAAGTGATATCCCTAACCACTTCAAAGATCATTTGCCCATCAATCACGCCATTACTCGATTGAGCTGACTCGGTATCCGCCAGCACCCATTGACCCTAATACCATCAGAGAAAGAGGCTGCTCAGTGATCCCCGTACACAAATGGAAAGTTCATCCTCACAGTGTAAGCAGAGTCTCCTAGTTTTACTGCTCGCAACTTGGATCCCGGTTGAAGCATCATCGATTGAGCTTCTTCCTTTGTAAAATTCACGTTTCTTCTGTTTGAGGCAAGATGCGGATAGTCCACTATAGGACTGTGTGCAGACTCGTCCGAATCCTCTGACAAGTTGATGCTGAATTCAGATACCAAGGGTCCGGCCACACCATTCTCGATCCACATGACATCCAGACTGAGCGTGCGGAGGGAGTTTCCGTTGCTTATGGCTTTAGCGATTGATTCCTAGCAATGGGCTTGTAAGCATCAACATACACCTCACTTCGTGAGGGGATATACCTACCACATCAGGACTAGCCACTGTACAATGTACGGTCTTCAGGGCAGGGCATTTGAGACACAATCGCGACAGGGAGTCGAGGTTCAACGTTGCGGCCCCGATAATCAACTCCTCGAGAGACTGTCCTTGCTTTGTTGCCAGGAAGACGACAAATGGCCATGGAATCGCCATGCGGCCGTGTATAGAAAACGAATTGAGCGTGAATGACTTGAGCGACCCCACATGCGGGAGAAGTGATCGTGTCCACGTCCACAGCCTAGCCGGACCAAGGACATCCACTGACCCGGTCCGAACAGTAAGTTGTTCCAGAGCAGGGAGGGGTGTGGAGGGTACACGATAATTTCCATATCCCAAGTATTCCGTGTCGAGGGCGACGAGGTTCGGCAGGCATCCCATGATGGCAGGGATAGCGGCACTAGGAACTCCCTTTAGTTGAAGCTCGCGGAGTAACGGAAGCTTCAAGAAAACCGATATAAGGATGGTGGGAGGAACACCAGCACATCGCT
The DNA here is from genome assembly GCA_038093415.1 of Xerocomellus chrysenteron. Classification (NCBI taxonomy): domain Eukaryota; kingdom Fungi; phylum Basidiomycota; class Agaricomycetes; order Boletales; family Boletaceae; genus Xerocomellus; species Xerocomellus chrysenteron. The sequence continues at coordinate 9,953 of JBBPSD010000742.1, read as the reverse complement.
GTCAATGTGACGATCAGCATCAATGTCCCTCGATATGTGCCCGAAGCAGCGTACCCCAAGCTCTAGATGTGTTAAAGTAGAGCTAAGTTCATCTGCCCATCCTTGCAATACTCGTGGGGGACCCGAATTCAACGACCACACAGAAAGGCGACGGATTCCCTTGATCTTGTTCAGTATTGCCCAGGCGTCTTCTCCGACATCATGGCGGGTGCGAATGACGAGTTCCTCCAATGGAAGAGTGATCAAGACTTGCAATATCGGCAAAAAATTAAGGATTGGGGTATCTGTATCATCTATATACTTCGCGGATACAAGGTTCGTACACAGTCGCAGTGCAGCCGTGATGTCCTGGATGATCTGCGGATTCACGCGACGAAAAAGCTGAACAGCACCTAATACAATAGTAAGTCTTCGATTGAAGCAAACAGGCTACAGCTATAAAGAATACCTGTTTCAGTGACCTTCCGAACGTACTGTGCTAATTCTGGTCGTTGAAGTAACGTGGTACAAGGATGCAGGAGAACCTATCGGTGATTAAGGTCGAATAGCACAGAAAAAGGGAAGGGAGGATCAATGTGTACCTTTTTTTCACTTATACGGGAGGAAATAATCCTGTACAAGAGTGGGGTGGCAACACGGTTGAACGTCGAGCTGACAAGAGCGGTGTTCACCAAGTCACGCCGGTCGAGATGATCGAGTACTGGATACAGGAGATCGAGAGGCACATTTTCCATCATGGTCTGGTGGGTCAAAGACAGCTAAACGAGCGATCAGGATGGATCGGAACATTTACGGCCTCCCAATTGGCATCTGAAGTAGGTGCCATCATGAGCCTGGTTGGTCACGCCCTCCCACGGTGATTGCGTGGCCTGGGCACCTGACCACGGGATCTGGGGATCGTTTGTATGTTCATTGATGACTGACAGAAACAACTTTTCGAGCAGTCTCTGGCTTTCCACAGGAACAAGCATCCAAAGGGTTACACCGCTGCAGATAAGTATGACTAGTAGTTCGTGAAGAACATACCCTATCGAGAGGGCCAGATGTGACACATGGCCAACAGGCAGGTTCGCGATATCGCCATCTGGATTCTGGATTCTGGAAGGCACAGCCTCTCTGAGCTAGAGCTTTCCCGTTGAAAACGCTCCCTACGAGTCGAGTCACGGTGGTGTTTCTAAACAATCGCTCATCTCGTGGAGAAAGTATACCATACGCTGGGTAAACCAACCTTGCTCAAGGTCCTCACATCGAAATGGACTGGCGGAGGGGTGGGCAAGGAGGTTATGCTCAGCTAGACAGCAACGACGCGATCGTCTCTCGCCTTGTACAGCAAGACAAAGTTCCCTGGTACAGCAAACCCAATCTTCGACTCTTATATTTCTTGATGATTCCGACCTGTATGGGAGTGGAGATGACGAATGGGCAAGTTTTTGTATTATGATGTGCGTTCAATGGTTAAATGGTGACGCGACGCGAAGAAAGTTTTGACGCGTCCATGATAAATGGCCTGCAAGCTGTGTCTTCATGGCTTGAATGTAAGGTGGTCACCAAGTTGATGCCAGAAAGGACTGACTCGAGCGACAGATTATCATCATCCTCGTTCCGCCTCATTGGGTCTCATGGCTGCCATGCATTCTCTGGGTGGTGTCGCTGCCGTTCCGTTTGTCCCCTTCGTCGTCGATAAGATCGGAAGGCGATATCCGATATTGCTCGGGGGTGTAGTCTCGATAGTTGGCGGCATTCTTCAAGGATCTGCATTAAATTGTAAGTGATTGACACGTTTCGAAACCCGAGGACATTTTTTCATCTTGAACCCAACAGTCATGATGTTTATCGTTGCTCGTTTTATCCTCGGATTTGCCAATGTCTTCTGCATCGTAGCTGCCTCTTCTTTGATTGGAGGTATGGCGAAGTGAATTTGACTTGTGTATTGGTCATTAACTTGCGTGAAGAACTCTCACATCCAAAGGAGCGAGCGGTCATCGGCTGCCTTTTTAGTATCTCTTACGACCTTGGTAAATTGAAATGGTAATCGTCTACGGGCTTTTTCAAGCTGATCTGTCCTAGGTGCTGTAGCTGCTGCTGGGGCGACCCTCGGGACGTTTGCTATGACCAGCAATTGGGGGTGGAGAATTCCGTCGTTCCTTCAAGTAGTTCCTAGTCTCCTTCAAGTCTCCTTCATCTGGTTCCTCCCAGAGTCTCCTCGTTGGCTCGTTTCAAAAGGAAGAGGAGATGAAGCGTACGCCATTCTTGTGAAGTATCATGCAGGGGGAGACGAAAACTCGGACTTCGCCAAGGCGGAGTACACTCAAATCAAGGAGACGCTGGAAGCAGAACTGAAGATTTCCCAGATGAACCGTGTATTTTCAACGCCAGGAATGCGACAGCGGGCCATCATCGCATCTTTCCTCGGGCTGTTTACCCAGTGGAGTGGGATTGGATTGATTTCGTAAACTCTGCCATTGATTGCCATCTGTCGGACTTCAGCTTATCATGCCGACAGATACTTCCTCTCCCTGATCTTAGACAGCATTGGTATTCACGATAACCGGACGAAGAACGTCATCAACCTTACCAAAGTTTCTTGGAGCCTCGCTAATAATGCATTCAGTGCGTTGCTGGCACCTCGATACCCTCGACGGAGGATGTTTTTAGTAAGCAATGTGGTCGTGGACTACTTCTGGTGCCGTTCTTCTAACCTTTCTATAGGCGTGTTCTATTTCTCTCTTTGTTGTCTTTACTGCGTGGACTATAGCTAGTGCAGAGTATTCGTTCAGCCACAGCAAAGTTTCTGCTCGAATAGTGCTCGCGTGAGTATCCAAGCCACTGAAACACAGTTCTTCTTTTCTTTTCTTTTCTTTTTTTCATTCTCACTACACGTTTTATAGTCTCATCTTTTTGTATGATCCGGCTTACAAACTAGCATTCGGCCCCTTGGTTTATAGTAAGCCTCACACTGTTACCTTGTGCCATTCTTTCACACAACGGACTGGGATGTAAACATGTAAACAGCTTACTTGGTCGAACTTTTCCCCTTCCATGTCCGAGCCAGGGGTATCACCATCTACCAGTGGTGGTGCCGCAGTGCTGCATTCTTCAATCAATTCGTGAATCCTATTGGGATCGACGTCGCAGGTATGTCCATTTACTCCATACATCTGACATGTAGCTTTGATAAAGCTGATGGGGCACGATAGGATGGGGATGGTACATCCCGTAAGCTCTCCTATTGGGATGCAAGCAGATACATGATCCTGAAAGATGTTAGTTACTGTGTGTGGAATGCTTTGCAGGTTGTGTTTATCTACCTCATGTTTCCTGAGACATCGGGGCGCACGCTCGAGGAGCTGACATTCTGTAAGTGTGCTAATGCTCTCTGAGAGATACTTTTGGACTTCTCACGGATACATCAACAGTGTATGAGGATGATCAGGAAGCATTCAGGAATGGTGGGGTCGAGACACTGCGTGAACACGGGGAAACTGAGACATATGGTACCATGGAGGATAATCCTAGGAGAGTTGTTCATAACGAGCAGGGATGATTGAGTTTATCTGTCGGCCTGCATATGGATGTAACAGGTATCCTTCGAGCTGACTCCAATCCAAAAATTTATTGCAGAGTTGTCAACATCTTGGGTATCTATAGTATCTACATCTCAAGCGAAGCGGCGACCCGACACCAATATGAAGTCCTCGCGTGAAAAACTGAATGATTTGTGGAGCTTTCGATGACGGTGTACTCCCTTAACAACCTCTTCCGGCCCCATCTTCAAGTTTGGTGAATCACAAATCTCACCCTCCTCTTCGACCGTAGCCATGCTAGTCAGGCGTAGGTCTTGGACCCCGCTCATGTCGTTCGGCCGTTGTCCGTTTGTCCGTCCGGGCTCCCTCAGCCGGGAGGGCCGTCAGAGGCGCCAATGTGTACATCGCATCGTATCCATACTTGTGCCTCCTCGGTCTAACGTCAACTTTCCTTGATGGAGGAATCGGTCTTTCGGAGTGCGGCTCAGATGTCCATCATAAAACCCATGCACATATACTTCGTGTTCGGAGCTGAACGATATATACGGATGATCCAGCTGTTCCAAAGAAGAAGAAGAAACGTGGACACTGAAGACCGGGCGGAAGAGTGCAGATACAACCCGCAAATAGTTATGCGGCATGGAATTTATGGGGGTAATACAAGGGAGTACACATGTCAAGATATGAAAAAATCGACAGCCATCAAATCATTTCTCCCAATAAACCATACCAATTCCTCAAGTTACACGTACTTGGTAGTGACGGAAGATCCGCTAGCCGTGGTAGAGGTCAAAACTGTGTTGTTCTGCTTAATGTCAACGAGAGTGACGTTACACTCGGACGGGGTATAGGTCCCCGCCATACCCCCCGCCACAGCGTCTATAAAGGTGACCGTGCCAAAGTCGGCGGGTGGAACATCTGGTGTAAAATCCTCGAGCAACCACTCCGCGCTCTGAAGGCAAAGAGGAACGCTGGAAGTCAGACTCTCAGACACCGTGTTGCCGTTGGTCAAATTTTCAATCTCGACCTTGCCGGAAGTCGCGGAGAACGCGATGACAGTGAGTCTGATGACGTCTCCAGCAGAGATAGTGATGCCTGAGGGATGTTGGACAATAGCGGGGTACCAGTCAAACGCGGCTGTTCGTGAACGGAACGGTGAGACAAGCGACGAATGCATAGTCAAGTATCTCCTTACCACTGTATTCGGGTTGACCATTGGAAGTAAAATTGGAAATGACACCGGCCGCGAGAAAAACAGCACTTTCACAATTGGTGGTAGCATCGAGACTAACCCAGGTGATGACAGAAGCCTCGGTCGAACCCGATACAGTGGGGACGGTGAGCGTCCCGGTGATCCAGGATAAAGCTCCCTGTTATATAAAACGAGTGCGGATGAGATCGATAGCGGTTGCAGAATAGCCCGTGGAAGATGCTACGCACAGCATCCTCGGTGACGACAGCACCAGCATAATTTACGGAGGTTGTGTGAGATGCAGCACCAACAAAACGATTGCCTGGCTGAGACAGACGGCGTTCACGAAGTCGCGCAATGCTGGCTTCCAACGCAGAGGGAACAGCCAGAACCGCAGGAACGAGCAATAAACTACTGAAATGGGCAACGTTGAAGAGCATAGTGAATGTAGCAGAGCAGAGATCGTCGAAACAACGGGTGGCCCGGCATAGCAAGGACATACCTCTCGACCTTTATCCATTCTGCTTACCGTCTAAGGTTCACAATAGAGATAGTAAGCGCACAGCACACAAGTCTTCTGGTGCTTTGATTAATCATGATACATAACTTGTTTCGCCTAGAATAAAGATCTGAGTAGTGAAGTTTCATGCACTGCCTGTAGAAAACACAGGTTGGATCATTAGCCGAGTCAAAATGCCACATAGCTCAGCCAAAAGCTCGCTTGGTCCAAGCCTCATGGGAGTCGCAGAGTCGCCTATGGTCATTTTGGCCTGCCAGTGGCAACTTTAAGCGCAGCTAAACGAGCATGTTTCAGCTGATCCGGGCCGGTGATAGTGGCACGTCAGTCAGCACAGGTGGGATCAACGTGCGGTGCTGAGAAGGTTTGAGAAGCCGGAAGTGTTTGCTGGATGTGCAAAGCGTCAGGCAACTATTAGGCGGAAGCTGAGCGCCTCCGATCCTTCATGGCGAACTGGGTTCATGTTGGTAAGATGGTGACACAAGGCTTTGGTGGCACCGACGAGACGGCCGAGACAGACGAAAACGTCGGGGCAGTCATCGGAGGCCTGTGGTCCCCACCATCAGCTTTTTGCGAGTACGGTTGCCAGGAAAACTTCGTTATTGTAGCACTGTGGACGTCATGAAATATTACTGACATTTGGTTAATTCAAGTTTGATGACTTATACGAGCTAAGCATTGACCAGCGTGCACACCCCCATGCAAAGGAACAATGATCTTCATGCGAGGCATAGGGGCTGGGACTTCCGGGTGTGGCCGGAGGTGGCAGACTTTGAGGACAGGATGTATAGGAACGAGAGACAAACAAACAATCTGAAAACACATTATCAAGGATGTTGGGACGTTAGGCGGCATGCAGACAGCATAGATCATCTCGTTGAACCTCCGCCTCAAAGATGCGGCTGGTCACCTCCAACTTCCAAGTTCAAATCCAAACTCGGCAAAACGGCCGACTCGACCAAACAAGACCAATGACGTGATTATGTAGGGTTATGGTTAAGAGTACAGAATGTACACATTTTAGTGTTACACTTGTGTCGCTCTTCCCCTCAGACGAACCTTGAAGCAGTCTGAGTCGCTTACTTCTCATAGAGCGACGAAGCAGTGGTAACCCAACCAGTTCGTGAAGCTCCTCGTCCGGCTTCTTTTTAATTATGGTCAACAAACTACAGGATGACAGCCATCGCTTTCTCGCTCCCGTTCGATTGAGACACTATCTCGTGGGGGACGAACCAGCAAGGTCCTCGACATTGAACAATTTTCAGAAGCCTCAGATACCATGGACATCCGCGTCCGGGTCGCCTACTATTATGGCGAAGTGTCAGAGATCTACTGTCTGCCAACGAGCACACGGAGAACACGGTGTAGCACTTGGAACTCTACTCACAGGAGATGAAGGCCCTATCAGCGAAGAATCTTGAGACCGCAATGCCAAATCAAAAATGTTGCAAGCCCTGCGGAACACCGTCCTATTTGACAGGACCGCTCTCGTGTGTCAAACGGCCGGCACAGTATCCAGGCAAGTTCATAGTAAAATTGGTGTCCGCCCGCGCTCTGACCTGACCGCCTAGTCTGTTGCATCTGAGGTCAGCGCCACTCCTATGTCTGAAGTTTAGAGCAGCGAGATCGATGCAGATGACTTGGCTCCGAATCCGTGGGAGGCGGTTCGACGTCGACATCGCAAGCCAGGGAACATCGAGTTGAGATTTATCGAAACCCCGCTTGACTCTGTTCTGGCGTGCCACGCTCAATCGGTTGTCCAATGTCAATGCATAGACGTCGCACTTACTCTCAGCAGAGCGTGCTCGGTGCGGGGAATAGAAATACAGCTCTATCGATGGGAACTCAGTCCTCCTCGAGACTGTCACTGCGTCGATTACGCTCGTCATCTGATTTCCCCTTGTAGTCCTATTAACTGATAAACCAGAAGCTTGGTTGTAGTATTGACATGTGGCATGCTTAGCACGAGGCCGACTAGTAGTAAGCTCCCGTAAGGTACTGACCAGCAGAGGCAGTGTTGCGGCCGAGAAACTCTGATGATTGGCGTCTCCAGTGATAGGAGTTGACGGTTGGACCTCAGAGGTTTCAAGGCCTCATACTTCGATGTGCTGGTCGCATTGCGGAGGCAGTGCGGAAACTCTAACGATTGCCCTGTTGCCTCACAGCATTCACTACGGAAGCTGTCAAGGTAATTCCTATTGACTCGGTGCGTGACTCATCGATAGAAAGTTCTAATCGACCATCGTGTGACCTTCCCTATTCACATTTCAGACATGCGATAGCATGTGGTCGATCAGGGGAACACCGACTCCCTCCGGACTACGCCGCAGCACCTCGATGTGCGCTGCTGCGGCATGGCCTCGTTCTGATAGCTATGCGTCAGCCCATATATATTGGGTTTTTCTCCTGATTGTTTGCACACACTACCTTCAGCCTGTCCATGGATACTTTCAAATTCGGAACCTACTCTGATGTACCCGACGGCCTCGAGAAAGGCTGTCCTCCTGCCGCCCAGCCCTTGCACCCCGAAGCATGTCACGCCTGCTCCGCCCAGCCTGCGCGAACCCGTCGTCGTCGATCCTTTGTCAAGCGTCACTGGATCGCCTTCGGTACGGTAGCACTCATCTGGCTCGTGTTTTCATACGGACAGCGCGCCTTTGACCGACCGCATCACGTATGGGTGTGTAGTCACCGTTGTTTGTTTGCTCAGAGACATAGCTCATATCTATCGCAGCAATGGGAAGACGACAATGTGAAATATCCACCCACGGCAGACGGAGACGTCGACCAATGCGTGAGCAGTACTAATTGGACGACTCGTTACGACCAGCCACCCTGGGCGCTAGAGTATCCCTATGGGGCTGAGACCGCGTTCTCCCTCCCACTCCACTCGGATGCTCTCTATCTTATCTCTCGGGGTGCGTTCCAGCACGGTCTGGTCAACATCGAACAATCTACGCAAGTCGCCGATACGGTGGACATTCGCGTCCGAGTTGCTTATCACGACGACGACGCCCTCGAGCGTGCTACTGTCTGTCAGATGGAAAGGGCAGACAGAGAACATGGCGTTGGCATTTTTGTTCGTTATCATCGCTTGATTCTATCATGTTGTTATTGATCACACTCTGTAGACACCCCGGAAGCCGCGTCACCCGCGTCACCACGGGCGCAGGGATCGACTCGAATTTGACGTTACGCTTACTCTACCCGCGGGAAACGAGGGTCCCCTGTCGTTGAAAAAACTCGAGACCAAGATGCCAAATTACAGTCAAAACGTAGCAGACCTGCAGGAATCTGTCCTATTTGATAGGATCTCTCTGTCGTCTGTCAACGGCAGGCTAATCGTCCAGGCAAGGTGTCTGATGTTTGATGTTTGCTCGTCCTCTGACGTTGTCATCCAGTCTGTCGCGTTCGAGGTCGGCCAATTCTCGTCGCTGAATGGCGAGATCGACGGCCATTTCGATGCCCGATCCTCCCTCAACTTGCACACTTTGAACGGCCGCATCACGCCGACAGTGAACCTGTCGCATCGTGAAGGGGCGGATCCATCTAACCTCGCAATACACACTCTGAACGGGTATGTCATTCCCTTTCTGTCCTGCACTGTTGGAAACTGAACTTGGATTCAGCCGGATCGACGCAGAGATCTCACTTGCCTCGGAAGCGTTTATCGGTGGGGAGTTCGAGGTCGATGCGCAATCGAGCCACGGGGAGATTGGATTAAAGTTCACCGACAGCCCTGTGGACTCTGTCTTGCGATGTCACGCCGAAACGACTGTAGGCGTCGTCCAAGTCGAGCTCGACAGTGCCTTTGAGGGCACTTATTCTCTTCAAACCGTGTTGGGCACAAAGCACGTATCGGAACTCGACGTGGAGGACCCCGCAGGCAAAGGGCGTCGTCGAGTTGTATCGCAGAACGAGGCCCGCGGGCGGGTGGAGGGAGAGCTGAAGTGGGTGGAGAGCGACGGAAGCAGTTCTGGGAATGAGGGATATGTCATCCTAAAGGCTCTCGTTCCGTCTGTCAAACTCGTCGTTTGATTGGTTTTCGTGTATGTATGATGTACGACGGTACTACATAGTCGATGGACATTCTATCGTTGTTGCACTGCCACTGACACAAGGCTCAAAGTGCTTGCGAGGCTCCTCTCACAAATCAACGACTCGTCCGCCACAATGGTAAAGCACGATCACCCCGTTCTACCCCTGCTTCTTATCCCTCACCCCACAGCTCCCACTATCACTACTGACCGCAGCCCAAAACAAGCCGATGGTGAGCTCTCAGACCGCCCGATGACGCGTTCCAGCCCGGATGACTGACACTCCGCGTCCAAGCTTGTAGAACTCAAAAACGGCGAGACGTTCAACGGCCATCTTGTCAACTGCGACAACTTTATGAATATCACCCTGCGCGAAGTGTATCAGACCAGCGCGGACGGCGATCGATTTTGGAAGCTCAAGGAGTGCTACATCCGTGGTAGTACGGTGAGCCAACCCGTCCCCGTCTCGTGTTCGATCGTCCCATCTCATCGTGATCGTCCCCCGGTTTGCATGGCGTCGGCATGATACGGTGGAAAAAAAAAAAAGATAAAATACTTGCGCGTACCGGATACCCTCCTGGACGCGGTCAAGGAAGAACAAACACGGGCACGCGAAGTCGGGCGGAGTGCAAGAGGAGGTCCCGGTCCCGGTCCCACTGGCAGAGGTACGCCATCCTCGCTCT
>JBBPSD010000741.1:0-16918 GCA_038093415.1 Xerocomellus chrysenteron | reverse complement strand
CGCGGTTGCCATTTCCGGCAAGCGACGCGACCCGGGGTTCCCCGAGCGGGGACCCTTTTACACATTTACATGCTGTGCCCCCGCACAGCGTGTAAATTCTTTCGATTAACCTTACTTTAGTCAGCGCTATCGACAACAATGAGCTTGTAAACAAGGCTACAGGACAGTTCGGGAAGTCGATGGGACGAGGAAAGTCCCGAGAGCCACAATAACACTGCAAGTTCGTGTTCCAGCGTGTGGTCTCGAAGGTCCATCGACGAATGTAGAACTACAGTAGGAGAAACGATTGGCAGCGGGCGAGTGTCTTGGAGATCGCCCTGCATCGAGTATTTTGCTTCTCTCGCCCCATTCTCATTCCAGAGTAGGCTCTTCTGCCAGCTGCAATGTCCCAGGTGGCTATGTGGTCGTCTGATACACTGACGAGTCGAGTCGAGAAATCGACTCCGGTCATGTAGGGATCATGCTCCGTCCAGACCTGTTTGTATGTCTTTGCGTCCCACACCACCCAGGCCGAGGGTGTCCCCGCCGCGATCCATCTACATACCATCCTTTGAGACTGCGAGACAGGTGACGATACCGCTTTCCATATGAAGGGTTGTCAAGAGTTTACCGTCAGCCACTCGCCACACCGGACACCTCAAAAATAACGTACACATTCCACGACACTCTTGTGAGGCTCTCATTGGCCAAATGCCCATAACTCTCAAAATGGTAAGCGACGCTTAGCCTGCTGGCCCAGCAGTGGCCCAGTGCTTACGACTTCCCGATCGGCGGCATTCGAACAGCGGGACACGACAACAGAGCAGTCGTTGAACGAACAAGCTGTAATGATGACGGTCCCCTAGACCAGACACACTGCTTCACCACGTGTTTTCGGCGCTTGCTCACTCCTGGATCACCCGCGCTGTATTCCCAAGACCGCCGCTCCCCGAGTTCCAACGGAGGGACCGTGTCACAAAAACATGGATATGATCAACTATCTGCGAAGCAGACAATTATTTACTTGTTTCATGATATGCTACACTCCCGGTCAACGGTAGGTATGTGCTCGAAGAATCCATCACAAAGGTTCTTTATCCCGCAAGACATCGGGGACGAAACACCACGGTCTTTTCGTTCATTTCACGGGCTGCTACGAATTGGTGATATCGACAGCAGCGGACTTATAAAGAGGGTGACAAGATGCTTCGAGAAATTGATGGGACGAGAAACCAAACTATGAAACGGCAGTCCAGGTATTGACAGCGACGATAACAAGGGTCTGTGGTCGAACGCGCAGTAGGCCGATGTTCGACAACATTCATTTATCAAAGTCCAGAAGAGATGAGGGAAAAGTGAATGCGATAATATGATTGAGTAGCTGACAACACTTGTTACAATACGTCCAGCATGCGTGCATTGTCTATCAGCACGTTCAGCGGTGTGTCTTCCTGTACCTGGACTGTGATCAGACACTCCGAAGCCACCCTCCTGTATTCTGCTACATTCTGCCGGGTCGGTGTGAACAACAGCGCACCGAACGGCTGTCTCAGTCGAGCCACCAAGCGAAAGGCTCGCATCTGCCTGTCCAACGGCGATACAGTCGAAGGGGGTCGGAGAGATGCCGCGTCCGGGAAGCGGGTAGCAGACCGCCCACCGAATGGCAATCCAAGCCGAGCAGCGAGCCGCGCTGCTCGCGTTTGCTTGGCCACCGACGTGATATTAGAAGGGCCAGGTAATGATGACAAGTCGACCATCAGAGAAGACCGGTCGTCAGTGTTTGCATCAGGTATTGTTTCTGTTACGCTTCCGACCGGCTGTCGGTCGAGGAGAAAGTCGATCCAAGGGTGAATGAGGTATAGGGAATCGAATCGAGAGAGATCCTCTTTGGTCTTAATCTCCACAATCCCAAGCGCCGCTGTTTGTGCACGGAAAATACGTTCCGACCTGCTCCGAGAAGCCGATAAAGGCCCGAGTTTGAAAGTGAGGCATGGAAGCTTCATGCGTTGTCCCACGAACAACGGTATGGGGAGTTCATTGAGTCGGTCATACAAGTTCATAACCAACGTGAAATTGAGTGAAGAGGCCCGCAATCTTGCTGTAATCTTGTCCATCTCGTCATCTTCCATGGCCAGTGGAATGTGCAATGTCGGCAACTGGCTGAACACAGTGATGTTGGCAGGGAGGCAGCTGTTGAAGCTACCAGATTTTCCGGTCCACGCGAGAATGCTCGTGTCTCCTGAGCTCGTGAGCAGCTGCCCTAAAAGTCGGCCGAGCGCCTGGTCCCCCTCTCCATATACGACAGGCAAGGAGATAGAAAATATCCCGAGCAATGAGTATGCTGCATCCTCGACGAGGGTGGTCTCTCGTCTCGAAGCTAAACATAGCTTCTCACGGATATCATCAGGGCCTGGTCGGAGTTCTGTCAAGGCTCCTGCAGAAACACCGGTTGCCTCCTCCATCTCCGAGATAATCTCGGGTGACTCCTTGTGGTTGGGAATATCGAGGTTCAGGTAGGGCGTCCAGTCCTCGGTGTAGAATTGGACCACCTTGGAAGCATGATATTCTTGGAACGTCCAGGCCCGCGTGTTCCAGATGCTCCTGACGAGATCACCGCGCTGCGAGGGAGACCGAACGCCACGGAGGAAAATGATCGTCAGAGAAGAACCTCGATACCACTTGAACATGGCGACCAGCGCTTCTTGGAGCACGAAATGATCCGCCTTGTTGATACAACAAGTATCGCTCCATGCCCAATGAAACCCGGCATCCCGCACGATCTTGCAGAACATTTGTAGCTTGTCGTGAGTGGGAGATTCCTCGAGATCGTACACCACAATCTGTAGGACTTTTTCAAACAGAGGTTCGTTTTCTTCCCACTTGTGCGAGAACGTAGCATAACGGTAGTACTTCGTCACTTCCTGCTCAATGCGGGTATGGTCAATGTGTGTTGTCATGGAGGAAACGAGCTCTGTGAAGATTGGCAATGATTCAAATGCGGCAGCCTGCTCAAATTTGTCGCAGAGACGACCAGATGCGGTGTTCAGGAGCACTCGCGGCGATTCACGAATGGCATCTTGGATTGCCCTGCGAATTGCCGCTTCCGTTTTTCCTGGATTGATGTATTGGCGAGAACGCTCTATGAGACATTATCAATAGGTAAACTTTAGCACAATGTTGCCACCCTCACCACGAATCTCCGGATCGGGTGACTGAGACATCTTTGTAAGCATCGTCTCGAATGCATTTAGTGCATCGTCATAACGTCCTGCGTCACGCAACGCTGCATGCTTCTTTTCGTAGCCCAACGGAGACGATGGATCGAGCTTGATTACCTGGCGAGCTTCAATTAAAAAGGACGACCTTGGACAGGACAAAAATGAGGTACTTCATTTGCGTCGTTTAACACCTCCTGCCACGAACCCATTCTACCACGTGCCTTGCTTCGTTTGGCGAGTAGGACTTGTGAGGTAGGAGGACCCAGGGACAGCGCGGCCGAATATTGGGAGACGGCTTCGTCATATTGCCGGCCACTCATTGCGGCATCCCCAAGGTCTTCTGACTTCTTGCAGCAACGAGACTTGAAGTCTAACAGAGAACGGTCACAAAATTGACTCATCTGCTTCATGGCTACGATCGCTCACCGACAATCCATTTCGCCTCCTTGCCCTGTATCTGTTGCACTAATTCATTTGCCATCCCGTGAAAACAATCGATTGCGTCCGTTACGCGGTTGACTGATTCGAGATGTTCACACAAGGCCCGGTAGACGGTGAATCTCGGGACCTTGAACTTGGAATCAAAATGTTAATTTCACGTTGGATGTCAATAAAGGAAGGCTCCTACACCCTCGACAATTTTCAAGGCATCCTTCCAGGACCCATTTGTCAATTTTACTTTAGCCCAATCCATCAATACCCTCTCATAGCCCCATAGAGACAACGGATCAAGCTTTATCACCTAATTTTCACCGTCGACAGGGTCGGACCTGCACAAGACAGAAATGACGTACCTGATTCGTATCATCTAACGCATCCTCCCATAACCCCATCGCCATATACACCTTACTTCGCTTGATCAAAACGTCTTGTGGGACAGCTGGGTCGAGGGACAGTGTGGCAGAATATCGAGTAATTGCATCGTCGTATTGTTGGGCAGCCACTGCTGCATCCCCGAGGCGTTCTAAGCCCCCGGCGCAGCACAGCTTGAAGTCTGAAAGAGATCGATCACACAAACGCTGTCTGCAACGGCATACGTGACCGCTCTCACCTACAACCCATTTCACCTGTTCACCGTCCATGTTTCTCTTCCCTGCCAATTCGCTATTCATTTGTTGGAAACACTCGATTGCGTCCGTTAGGCGGTTCACCATTGCGAGATGGTCGCAGATAGCCCGATAAATTGCGAACCTCGGAACCGTAAACTCCAAGGCAATGCAACGTCAATACTATAAGTGGTACTAGAGCAAAACAATACTCACACCGACAGTGGCAACCAAGGCGTCTTTCCACGAGCCACTCGCCAATGTTACTTTTACCCACTCCCTCAAGAGCGGTGTGGTGATCGATGAACTGAGCGTTGCACGAAGCGACGGCACTTTATTGTGTCGGGCTGCCTTCGGGGACGAGTCGGCCTCGCTGTCGAGAGTGGAGAGCCATCGGTAGATGAAATCTGCGAATTTTCGGATCAACGGCGACCATGTCATGGAACGTCAACTTACCAGAAACCCATTTGGCGATTGGTCCGCTCACATAGACATCTTCATCAAAGGTTTTTACCATCTTGAGGAGAGACTCGCCTGCCTCCTTCATGCGACCCGCCGCATAAAGTGCTTCACAAAGGCGCTGCCGAATCGTGATATCAAGATCATCAAAATTCCATCCAGATATCTGACAAAGAGCGTGCGTAGTTTAGATATGTTGCAATCATAGCCATTAGAAAAGCCTACCAGTGAGACCACCAGGAGCGGTCGACTTGTGTGGTGCCGTATTGGAGCTCGTGCACGTTCGAACGATTGAATCGCCCCCGCGTAGTTGCTGCTCTCCATATGCGACTTTCCAACAACAAGATACATATATGCCTACTGGAAATATCAGTGGTGATATTCGACACGTGGTAGCTCGTTATGCACGCGCCTGAACCACATAGCATATCGAGTTGAAGTGCACATTAGCGATGAGGTCGCCTATGCGGGATATCGCATCGTGGTGCTCTCCGGCCATAAACACGATGACGGCCTAAGGAAAATGAGCAGTTGAGGGGTACAGCACATGGGATACATACCTTTATCAAAAGGAGAAAACTGACGTGAGTTGAATGGAAGTGCTCGAACGCGATGTCGCATGTTCGATACCCGGCGTACTTTTCCCCTTTTCCAACAAGCGCTATACTCTTTGCAATGTAACCAATCACGGATGGCTGGATTTTGATGGACTTGCGTAATTTGGCGTCAGCATCAGCGAGTAGGAGAACAGATAAGAGAAAACCTGTTTCGCATCGACGATCGCTGCGTCCCACTTTCGCAAGCGCGCTCGTACAAGTGCACGACTAGCGAGCACATGATGGCTTGGACTCTGAGACGCGGGGATTTCTCCAGTCAATAATGCTTCCGCATTCGCGAGTTGATCGTGCTTCCATGAATCGAGCGCAGAGGCGTTGATCTGAATATCTGGTTCTTGGAGAGTAGGGTGGACACGAGATAAAGGGATTGGATTCTGCGTGGAAATATCGTTGAAGCAAGAAGGATGTTTAGATGCGCCATAATGCAACAAGTCGCGATACTTACAATGATGCGAGATAGACATTTGATGGTAATTTTCCCGCCTTTTCCACCAGTCGCGATGAACCGGGCGTCTGGCGAGAGTGCAATTGAAAGTATGGGTTCAGGGTGTCGGATGAGACCGAGCTGCGTGTGTGTCGACGCGTCCCAAAAGGTAGCGGTACGGGTTGTAGAGTGTGCGATGAACTCCCCGTGCGTTGGTACGGCAATGGGCCGGAACGTGCTGCCCCCGGGAACTGGCCATTCCGAGACTACTGATCCGGTGTATGCATCGATTTTCTTGATTTTATTGTCGGACACGACGAAGAGGTATGCTTTCGACCAGAGCAGACCATTGTTGTACCACGGGATGACTTTCACGGTGATATCCGCGAGTAAACGGCCATCGTTGCTGTCGTAAACTCGAACGGATTCATGAGTGGCTGTTGCGATCCGATCACCTTGCGGCGAGAATTTCGCTGTTCTCACCGGCATCTCGTGGCGGAGCGGACCAACCACTCGTTGGCGAGTTGCGATGTCCCAAACGGTGGCTGTACAGTTCTCCGATGCGGAGACGAGCTGAGTCGAGTCGGGTGAGAAATCGACTCCGTTGATGGTGTGGTGATCCGCCTCGAGCGCAAAGGTTTTCTCGTATGTTTTTGCATCCCACACGACCACCTCCTTGAAGGTCCCTGCTGCGATCCATCCACCGTCCTTCGAGGCAGCAACACACCGGACTAGCCACGCTTCCGTCCTTGCCATTTGTATGCCATCTTGCACTCGCCACACTCGAAGCCCCTCGTCATCACCGCTCACGAGATACTCGCCATTCGCAGCAAAGGTCACTGCCGATATTGGGTCCGAACCGCCGTCGATTTCGATGAGCGTGGAACGCTCTTGTCCAACAGTCAGCATCAATGCAACTCCATCTTGTCAGTACGCACCGGAATTTGTTGTCGACGACGTGGTCATCAGCTTGGACATAATGTGGCAGAGAAACGGAGAGTGTCAACCGTCACGGACAGGCATTGTATTCTATTAGCACATATGCGTGTTGCCGTTTATTGACATAGACCAGTGCACACACGCCTCGTGTTTTCGGCGCTTGTTGATGCCCAGACCATTGACAGTCTGCGCTAGAAGTCTAACGAGTGTGCTCGGAATCGTCCAGGCACCGTACCACAAAAACGTCGTGATACGAAGAACTCTCTGCGTGGCCGACAACTTGAAGCCGTCAATGTCATGCATCCGCCACCCAACCTAAAGCCGCCGATGGATGCGCTTCAAGTTGCAGAAAATTAGTGCCTTAATTCGTTGTTGCCGGCCCATCACCTGATCCGAGCTTGAACAAGGGCAACGGTTTTGAGAAAACAACCACAGGAACTTAAGTGTAACTTGTGAGTTTCCCTGTCCATTATTTTTTCCTTGTAATGCTCCATGCCGCTCACTAAACACTCTGAATCACTTATGTCTGGAGTTTGGGGTTGTCGGGAATGTTTTCCTTCAGGGGGTAGGCTACACCGCATTAGATGTCGGTAACTCACAAGTCAGATTTGTGCAGCTTGCTTCAAGTTGAGTGTCACAAGGCATAGTGTGGTTTCATAATTTCGCCACTTGTTGTGTATGACTATCCAATTTTTGTTCGTTGGCCCATGATATTCACATGATGGCTGTGACACCACCCTTGCCCGGTGAAGTACGATACCCAGCTTGCTCAAGTAGTCTCGACAGAGGACTTCCGAAATGGGTGTGCTCAACCTGCCTGGCTGGTTCACCAATTATCGCTAGATGCCAGCAGGGTGCCCTCTTGTCTGTATTCATCGCCTCGCAGTCTCATGCCCCATCCCCCTCATGTTTGGGACATGAACTCACCAATTCCATGGTCAACCTGAGCTAGCGATTAATCGAAAGATTGGGGTATTTTACACAGCACACTATATCGGAGTTCAGACGGGTCATCATGGGTAGTTAGGGAAGACAACACGTGAATCAATAGCGGCACGTCAAATTTTCGTTCCAATCCTCAGATCCGACGCCCTCCGCAACGACGAAAAGCCTGTATGGATCATACTTGTCCTTGATGCCTTTTAGAGTCGAATAGTGGGAGCCAAAAAATGTCTCCTTCGGGTCGATCTCGAACAAGGACGCCTGTTGAGTGAGGTAAATAAACATACATGGCCCCGAGTCGAACGCATGGGACGAACCTCGTTGAAGTAAGCACCATCGTTGGGTGTGACATCGTACATGGCCTTGATCCATCCTTTAAGCTGGGAAATCTTCCCCTGGATTTCTGTCGCGGATGTGCCATCCTCCCAGCTGATCGTACACACAGATTGCACAACCGCATTCCGCCAAGCAGGATTCAACCCAGCAGAGTCGGCACCAAACTGGCTGACCTTTCCACCTGCGATTGTACTGCAAGTATAATCATTATTCCAAACTGGTCCATGCAGATGCCAAAGGATGAGTGGAGAACGTACTAGAAACTGGCGCTGCAGTTAAGCAGGACCTCAGCGACTTCAGCATAGTTGTTCGCAACGGTATCCCGCGAGAGAAGTCGAGAAGTGATCATGAGATTTCCACCGTTCTGGCCGTTGATGCTGTAAATACTCTGATACAGCTCATACCATGAAGGATAATAATACGTCTGTTCCGTAGTAGGGACGACGCCGAACGGCGCTAAGGAAGCTGTGTAGTTGTGCCAAGCCTCAGTGGTTGCCGTCGCGGTTTCGTTCGTCATATTGGGTGCGAAATAGAAGAAGCGCAGTTGTTGGCCAGATATGGTCCCATATCCTCCCCAGCCGTCATCTGTAAAACGAGTTTGGAAGCGCAGCAACTCCCCGACAAGCTCTGGTACTACCGAGGAATTCGTGATGCTTGCCTGATACCTGTAGAGCTGGGCTGGAACAGAGGGGTAGGTGCGGTAGGTGACGGAGGTGACGATTCCGTACGTGGATCCACCACCGCCACGCAAGGCCCAGAAGAGGTCGGAGTGCTGATAATTGTTCACAGTTAAGAACTCTCCGGCGGAGAGAACGACAGATATTTCTAGAGCGTTGTCGACACCTTCAATTGGTCGATTAATTTGGTGGGCAAGATGATCCTGCAGAATCTTACCGAGGCCGTAGTTTGGCGACAGTGCAGAGTGACCTCCGCCCGCTAACCATCCACCAGATGAACCAACGGAACCACCAAGAGAGATAGCGCCGACCATCAAGCGCCCGTAGTTATTAACAGCAGCATATGCTTCATGCCATTGTACGCCAGCGGCAAGCGTCACGGCTACTCAGAACAAGCAGTCAGCAGAGTGCCAAAGCAGATTCAGAACGACCCTACCCTCGTATGTCTCGTTCGCTGGCGCTCCCTGAGGCACAAACGTGGAATTGTACGTGATATTTTTCATGTTATGCGTCCACACCTGAAATGAACCCCGCGCCGCACTACGCCCAAGAAAATCATGGCTGAGCGTATCCTCCATCAGATCATGCCTATACCATACAGTTCATATCGAGCGAGATGACCTACCCCGTGTTCTTAACAACCAACTTCAACTTCTGCTGCACCGCAAAATTAACTGCAGCCTGTATGTCCTCCACTGAACGCGCGTCTACACCGATGACTGGCACGCGCCCTTGTTCACACGCGCCCGTGATGGTCGCGTTGAGATAACACGTGTCGATGGTGCCATTCCGGAACATAAAGGTCTCGAAATTCGTTGCTTCCATGGATCCGGGCATGGATGAGCGCCAGTTGCCGTCGTACCAGTTCTCGAGGACCGCAGTGCAGTTGCCTGATGGGTCGGAGGGTGGGTAGCATGCTGACGCGCTGGGAAGTGGGTAGACGAGCGGCTGGGAGACCAGAGACTGGAGTTGCGAGAACGTGGAGGCGGAGGGCCAGCAGGTTTGGCCAAAAGTACAAAGACAACCCGAACTACCAGCCCAGACAGTCACGGGCCATCCTATTGCGAGGAGTGCAAGTACAAAAGATACTTTCATTCCTGTTTGTTGAACCGAGAAGTTCAAGCGGAAAAGAATTACCTTGCTTGCAACTTGTCAATGCTGTAACTTCTGTGCTCCAGAGTTGACTAGGCTAAGTCCTCGTCGTTCACAAAAGAAAGAACCTGTGGTACATACCATGTACTGCTTATATGGTATACGACCCCGTAACCATTGTATCATCGTCAAGTATCAGGTGAATCATTGAGCGCTGAGCGCTGAGCTCAATTGCTACTCACCGGCGCGTGATCGGCGATATCGACAGCAGCAAGAGGGTTGCAGGAGGTTTGGAAAATGGATGGGAGAAGAAACTAAACTATGAAATACATAGCAGTCATATACATGGTACCGACAACGATAACAACCTGAAGGATTTGCACGGCAATGCGCGGTAGACAACGTCCATCAAAGCAGGCCCAAAAGAGGAAAAATGAATGTGACAAATGGGTAGTTGATTACAGCACGTCCAACATCCGTGCATTTTCTATCAGCACATCCAACGGTGTGTCCTCCTGTACCTGGACAGTGATCAGACGCTCCGAAGCGACCCTCCTGCATTCTGCTACATTCTGGCGAGTCGGCGTGAACAACAATGCACCAAACGGTTGTCTCAGTCGAGCGAGCAATCGGAGGGCTTGCATCTGCTTGTCCGCCTCCAATCGGAGAAATGCTGGTGTGATAGGTGGTCTACCAAATGTCAGCCCAAGGGCCGGTGGCCAAAAAAATGCAAACCGAGCGGCTCGTTGTTCTGGGATATCGGACGAACCAGGGAACGACCACGACTCGCCGCTTGAAAGGGACAGATTGTCTGTATTTGCATCAGGTTTTGTCTCTCTCACGCGTCGAACCCGCTGCCGGTCGAGGAGAGAGTCGATCCAAGGGTGAACGAGGTAAAGGGAATCGAATTGGAAGAGATTCTCTTTGGTCCTAATCTCCACAATCCCGAGCGCCGCTGTTTGTGCACGGAAAATACGTTCTGACCCGCTCCGAGAAGCCGATAGGTGTCCGAGTTTGAACGTGATGCACGGAAGCTTCAGCCGTTGTCCAGTGAACATCGGTATGGGGAGTTCATGGAGTCGGTCGTACAAGTTCATAACCAACGTGAAATTGAGTGAAGAGGCCTGCAATCTTGCTGTGATCATATCCATTTCGTCACCTTCCATGGCCGGTGGAATGTATGATGCCGGTAACTGGCTAAACACGGCGATATCGGCAGGGAGGCAGCTATTGAAACTACCAGATTTTCCGGTCCACGCGAGGGTGCTCGTGTCTCCTGAGCTGGTGAGTAGCTGCGCCACCATTCGCCCGAGCGCCCTGTTCCCCTCGCCATATACGACAGGCAAGGAGATAGAAAATATGCCAAGCAACGAGTATGCTGCATCCTCGACGAGGGTTGTCTCTCGTCTCGAAGCTAAACACAACTTCTCCCGGATGTCATCGAAGCCCGGTCGGAGTGCCATCAACGCTCGTGCCGAGATACCGGTCGCCTCCTCCATCTCCTCGATAATCTCGGGGGACTCCTTGTGGTTGGGAATATCGAGGTTTAGGTACGGGGTCCAGTCCTCAGTGTAGAATCGGACCACATTGGAAGCATGATATTCCTGGAATGTCCAAGCCCGCGTGTTCCAAATGCTCATGACGAGATCACCGCGCTGCGAAGGAGAGCGAACACCACGGAGGAAAATGATCGTCAGAGAAGAACCTCGATACCACTTGAACATGGCGACAAGCGCTTCTTGGAGCACGAAATGATCCGCCCTATTGATACAACACGTATCACTCCACGCCCAATGGAACCCAGCATCCCGCGCGATCTTGCAGAACATTTTTAGCTTGTCATGAGTGGGGGACTCCTCGAGGTCGTACACCACGATGTGGAGGATTTGTTCAAACAGAAGTTCGTTTTCTTCCCACTTGTGCGAAAAAGCGGCATAACGGTAGTACTTCGTCACTTCCTGCTCAATGCGGGTATGGTCAATGTGCATTGTCATGGAAGAAATGAGTTCCATGAATATTGGTAATGATTCAAACGCAATAGCCTGCTCAGATTTGTCGCACAGACGACCAGAAGTAGTGTGCAGAAGCATTCGCGGGAATTCACGAATGGCATCCTGGATGGCCCTGCGGATAGCCGCTTCCGCCTTTTCTGGGTAGATGTACTGGCGACAACGCTCTAGGAGACAAGATCAATAGGTAAACTTTAGCACACTGCCGTCACCCTCACCACGAATCCCCGGATCGGATGACTGTGACATCTTGGAAAGCATCGTCTTGAATGCATTTATTGCATCGCCATAACGTCCTGCACCATGTAGGGCTGCATGCTTCTTCTCATAGCCCGATGGAGACGATGGATCGAGCTTGATTACCTGACAAGCTTTAATTAAAATGATGGTCTTGGGCAGGACAAAAATGGGGTACTTCATTTGCATCGTTTAACGCGTCCTCCCACGAACCCATTCCAGCGCGTGCCTTGCTTCGTTTAGCGAGTAGGACTTGTGGGGTTGGAGGTTCCAGGGACAGTGCGGTCGAGTACTGGGAGACAGCTTCGTCATATTGCCGACCACTCATCGCGACATTCCCAAGGTCCTCAGACTTTCTGCAGCAACGAGACTTGAAGTCTAACAGAGAACGGTCACAAAAGCGTCATCTGCCTCGTGGGTACGATCCTCACCGCGAGCCCATTCCGCCTCCTTGCGCTGTGTCTCTTGCGGCAATTCATTTGCCATCCTGTGAAAACACTCGATCGCGTCCGTAATGTGGTCGACCGTTTCGAGACGTTCACATAATGCCTGATATACAGTAAATCTTGGGACCTTAAACTTCAGAACAAAGTGTCAATTTTACGATACACATCAATAGACGAACCGCACGTACCCCGCTAGCGCTGGTCAAGGCGTTCTTCCACGAACCCTTTGTCAATACTACTTTTGCCCACTTCATCGACACCCTCTCGTAGTCAAATAGCGATGATGGATCGGGCGCAATGACCTGACAATCACCGTCAATGGCGACAAACTTGGGTACAACAAAAATGACATGCCTCGTTTGCATCGTTTAATGTATTTCCCCATATACCCGCCACCGCGCGTGTCTTTCTTCGTTGAACCAGCAGGACTTGGGGGGTAGTAGGATTGAGGGACAGCGCGGCCGAATACTGCGAGATGGCTTCATCACGTTGCCGAACGCCAATCGCAATGTCTCCAAGGGACTCTAGCTGCTCGCAGCAACGGGATTTGAACCCTGACAGGGAATGGTCACGTAGGTGTCGCATGTATTGCATACATGATCACTCACGTAGAATCCATCTCGCCTGATCATCCTCTAACTCTTCACCCAAGTCATTTTCCATTTCGTGGAAACACTCGATAGCGTCCGTTACGTGGTTGATTGATTCCAGATGTTCAGACAGCCCGGTGAACAGCGAACCTCGGGACCTTGAACTTGGAATCAAAATGTTAGTTTCACAATGCACGTGAATCAAGGAAAGCACTTACGCCCTTGGCAGTTTTCAAGGCAGTTTTCCATGACCCATTTACCAATTTCACTTTAGCCCAATCCATCAATACCCTCTCGTAGCCCCAGGGAGACAGTGGATCTAGAATTATCACCTAGTTCTTCTGCGTCGAGAGGATCAGACCTGCACAGGACCGAAATGACGTACCTGATTCGTATCATTTAAAGCGTCCTCCCATGACCCCATTGCCATATGTACCTTGCTTCGCTTGATGAAAACGTCTTGTGGGACCGCGGGATCAAGGGACAGTGTGGCAGAATACTGAGTAATTGCATCGTCGTATTGTTGGGCATCCACTGCTTCATCTCCGCAATGTTCCAACTTTTGAACACAGCGCAGTCTGAAGTCTGAAAGCGATCGACCATATAAATGCTGTCTACAACAGTATGCGAGACCGCTCTCACCTGCAACCCATTTCACCTGCTCACCACGCACGTGTGTCTTCCCTGCCAATTCGTTGTTCATTTGGTGGAAACACTCAATTGCGTCCGTTAGGTGGTTCGCCGTTTCGAGATGGCTGCAAATAGCCTGATAAATTGCGAACCTCGGGACAGTAAACTCCAAGTCCATGCAATGTCAAAACTGCAAAGGGTACCAGAGTAAAACAATACTCACATTGACAGTGGCAGCCAAGGCATCTTTCCACGACCCACTCGCCAATGTCGCCTTTACCCACTCCCTGAAAAGCGGTGGGGGGATCAGTGAATCGAGCGCCGCAGGTAGCGACGGCACTCTATCGTGTCGGTTTGCCTTCAAGGATGAGTCACCGCTTTCGAGAGTGGAGAGACATCGGTAGCTGAAATCTGCGGAAGGATTTAGAATGCATGACGTCCAAACCAGCGGTATATAAACTCACCAGAAACCCACTTGGTGATGGGTCTGCTCATGTAAACCTCTTCATCATAGGTATTCACCATTTTAAGAAGAGACCCGCAGGCCTCCTCCGTGCGACATGCCGCATACAGGGCCTCACAAAGACGCTGTTGAATGGTGATGCCCAGATCATCAAATTTCCAACCGAATATCTGTTAATAAAGAGGGTTCGTGACTGATTTCAATATGTTGCATTAGAACTGTTCGGAAACTTACTAGTGAGATTACCAGGAGCGATTGGCTCATGTGGTGCCGTGTTTGGGCTCGTGCACGCTCGAATGATTGTATCGCACGCTCGTATTCCCCGCCCCTCATATGAGAGTTTCCAAGGAGAAGATACATATATGCCTGCTAGAGATATCAGTGGTGATATTCGCCACACGGGAGTACATTATGCACGTGCCTGAACTTCATAGCATATTGAGTTGTAGTGCACATTAGCGATGAGGTCGCCTACGCGTGATAACGCATCATTGTGCTCTCCGGCCATAAATACGATGACAGCCTAAGCAAGATGAGTAACTGAGAGACAACCGAGTTCCAATGCATGTAATACCTTGATCAAAAGGAGAAAGCTAACGTGAGATATATGGAAGTGCTCGAACGCGATGTCGCACGCCCGATACCCGGCGTCCCTTTCCCCCTTGCCGACAAGCGCTATACTCATTGCAATGTAGCCAATGACGGATGGCTGGATTTTGATTGACTTGGTATAAATTAGCGTCAGTGTATGCGAGAACAGAGCGGTAAACACCTCTTTGGCGTCACTGATCGCAGTGTCCCACTGTCGCAAGCGTGCTCGTACGAGAGCCAGACTAGCGAGTACATGATGGCCGGAATTCTCAGACGCGGGGATCGCGGTGGTCAGTAATGTTTCCACGTTCGCGAGCTGATCGTGCTTCCACAAATCGAGAATAGTGTCCTCGATCTGAATGCCTGGTTCCTGGAAAGTGGGATGGAGTCGAGACAAAGGGATCGAATTCTATGTGGAAATATGGTCGAAGAGAGAAGGCTGTTCAGATACGCCATCATGCAACAAGGTCATGATACTGACAATGATGCGAGAGAGACATTTGACGGTGATTTTCCCGTCCTTTCCACCAATTGCGATAAACCGGTCGTTTGGCGAGAGTGCGATTGAAAGTATGCCTTGAGCGTGTGCGATGAAACCGAGTTGCGTCTGTGTCGACGTGTCCCAAAACGTGACGATACTGCTTGTTGAATGTGCTATGAATTCCCCGTGCATTGGTAGGGCAATGGGCCTGAACTCGTTGCCCTCGGGAACTGGCCATTCCGAGACCATTAACCCGGTGGACGTATTGATTTGCTTGATTTTATTATCGGATACGACGAAGAGTTGTTGGCGCGACCAGAGGAGACTAGTGTTGTACCACGGAGTGACTTTGACTTTGATGTGCACGAGCAAGTGGCCATCGTTGCTGTCGTAAACTCGAACGGAATTGCGAGTGGCTGTTGCGATTCGATCACCTTGCGGCGAGAATTTCGCTGCTATCACCGCCCCCTCGTGGCGCAGTGTTAGCACCCGTTTGCGAGTTGCCAGTGCGATGTCCCAGATGGTGGCTCTATAGTCACGTGATGCAATGAGGACTCGAGTCGAGTTGGGTGAGAAATCGACTCCGTTCATGATGGTGTCCTCCTCCAGCACAAAGGCTTTTTCGTATGTTTTTGCATCCCACACAACCACCTCTTTGGAGGTCCCCGCTGCGATCCATCCGCCGTCGTTCGAGACAGCGACACACCGGACTTTCAACGCTTCCATAGTTGCCATTTGTTTGCCGTCTTCTACTCGCCACACTTGCAGCCCCTTGTCATCGCCGCTCACGAGATACTGGCCATTCGCTCCAAATGTGACCGCTGATATTGCATTACTGCAATCAACTTCGATGAGCGAGGAACCCTCTTGTCCGACGGTCAGCATCGATGCAGCTCCATCACTTGTCAGCACGTACCGGACATCGTAGATGACCTCGTCATCAGCTCGGAGACGGGTTGAGAAACAGAGAGCCAGCGAACAAGCTGTGGCATATTCTATACGTGTTGCCGTTTATTGATATGCACCAGTGCGCACCTGTATGATGTGACGGATGGCCCTGGCTTGGCCTGAAAGCCCTGGATTCAAAAAGGGCGTGAGCCTATGGGTGAGTGGTGTGTGGCGGGCTGTAGATGCGCGCGGGTGCTTGGGGGCGTGACAGCTGTCATCGTTGGTGGGGGGGGCTGTGGATGTGTGCACAGCGCGTCTTGGGGCGTATTTGAGGTCTGCAGGTGCGCTTGCGGTGCGACTGTTGGCATGGCTGATGACGGGTGGGCTACGGAGGCACGCGCAACGCGTCCGGGACAGCCGGGTGGCAGCGCGGGGCGGAGGATGCGCTTGGAGCACGCGGGTGGGGACGAAACTCTTGTAGTACTGCATGTACGCATGCACCGTAGGCAAAAATGAGACGACGTGTGAGCGGGGGGAACGGCGGGGAGGTAGATGGAAGGGGAGTGCAGACACGCTGGCAAGAATTTGTGTTTGTGTACGCGCGCGTGCAACACTCACCAGGTACTGAATCATGGCCTGTTTAGGTATGTATAACGGGCGTGGTTCGGTCACGATTGCGTGACCCAGGTCCATAAAAGGAAGGTCGCCGCAGCGCGGTTCGCCGGGTGGGTCACGCAATGTTTGCGGGTAGTACACACGGAATGGGAGACTCCAGTACACTGGGATGTAACCCGTGCGGACGTGCACCCGTACCGAAGCAGCTCGTAAGCACCCCACTGGCAATACCCCAGCCA
>JBBPSD010000740.1:0-16920 GCA_038093415.1 Xerocomellus chrysenteron | reverse complement strand
ATGGCCGAACACCTCAGTCCGTTGTCCCTCGCACGACGACTGAGGTGAGCTTTTGTTTCATATATTTTACCTACTCGTCCTGACACGTATTTAGTCTGCTGTCCCTCGATAGCCGTCGTGCCATCATCTTCTTTAATCTTTCAGCACCATGGTACGAAGGGATGCGCTAGAGTTTCCAAACACAGCAAACAAATATTGCCAATGTTTCCCTTCATCAGAGAGTGCTCCGAAGGAAATTTCACCGTGGCAAGCTATAGAGTTCATTCCGACTTCCCCCGAGCATCCTACCAACACCTGGACCTAAATGAAGTTAGTACAGGTGCCTGGGATCAGAAAGGGGAGACCACTGATGATTCTTTTCATCCGCGGACAACGCATACGTCACATTGCGGTGCCTTGGCAGCGGGTATTCGTGCAGATGGCTCAGAAAACTTAATTGTCTCTCCCGCGAAAATTCCACGGAATGGTTCATTGTCTTTCCAGGGTACAGGGCCCGGCTGTATGGGAACGTATTTATACCCACCGTCATTACCCCAGCATGAGGCAACGACCGACATACATGCAGACGCAAGCTGAGCGTGTGACTTCATCGGGAATCGATTATGTCCCTGGCGAACGACACATGTCATTCCCTCCATTGACGGCCGAAGGTGTATCCGTTGGTAGTAGAACAGACGGCCACTACGACCAACTCTTTGGAGAGTAAGGACCCTTCGAGTCTTCAGAGTGATAACTGCTGATAGCTCCGACGCAGTACACCGCTCGATGCTACAAGTCCTGAAATGCATTCGTCAGTTTTATTTGAATTGGCAGCATACAAACCCTGAGGTCGAGGTTATCCACAGGGGGACAACGACAGTGGGTGGAACCTCTGCCAACGCTGTGCAGTCCGAGATCAGTATGTATAGGACTTGTTAGGTCAGTGTGCCTAGTTACAGCAGTTCCACGAGAACCGGGGTGGTTGTGGCGTGCAGTCAGGCCGCATCAGCGGATTTGAGCGAGCCAGAATGGAATTCGAAGAATTAGGAAGTCGAGGAACTTCACTCCTTTTGGACTCGCTTAGAGCCATTTGGCCAATGAGAGAGTTTTGAGTGCATAGAAACAACAACGTAAATTCACTCAATTCATCCGTTTACAGATGCGGCGGCGGGAAACTCCTGAAGATGCATGCCAGGGTTTCTCCCTGGTTGATTCAGAAAGGTGCCTTCCTGGCATCCAACACCGCGACCACCCAGATTTAGACCTCCGCAACTCTGAACATCCAACTGCGCGGCTTCAATATTGAGTAGCCAACCATGACCCCTGTAGTAGAGATCCCAGTGGGCAATACGGCAATGCGGTAGGATTGGTATTCTAACATTCGGACTAGGTGAATATGGAAGAGCGGATAGTGGGAGATCCTGAGGAGTACCAGATCTCAAGGTTAATACTTTTTTTGGTCAGGTTTCCCTCTCAGATTCCATTCTGTGGCACATGATGACGTGATAATCAGTATGGGGATAGAGGCAAGCACGCTCGATACCACTACCTGCTGGCATCGAGGCTATCCGTTGGCCGCCTGTGTACACTGGAAAGTGGAACAATATAAGCCGACTTCTCGTTGAGGTCACCGAAGGTTTTTTTTTACCCCGCAAAGCATGAAGCGAACAAGAGAACGCCCATCAGTCTGCTCAGTCATTTCATTCCCAGGGAGTCTTGTTTTTTTACTTCCACTCTCATCTGTCCAGCCGATTCATCCTGTTGGAGCCCCAAGTTGCGACGCCATTCATTTCTTGGCGCAACCAATTGAATCAAGCCACGCGCAAACAGAACCGGCGATACGCCAATTGGAAGCCCTCCTAGGTGCATGGCTAATGACTCAATCTGGGCTGTTGTCCAAGTGCCGACCCACCACTTAGTGGAACATCTCGCTGGCCGAGCCAATCGGATGGATCTCTCGCCGTACATTGGCAGCTTTTCGGTTGGCAATTGACTGTGGTCGTGGCTTTTTTGGCGAGCAACCATGAAGTTTGCCGTCGCTGCTCCGCGTAAAACCCAGGATAGAGCCCTCTCCGTCTCCATCGTCTTTACCATTTTGTTCCCTGACGGTGTCCTAGGCTTGTCCGAAAACCTCCCTCATCATGGAACCTTCCTGTTGGGACGGGTACGGATGTTTCTCGCTGACCAAAGCTCGTTATAATGCTGACTCTCTTCAGTTCCACGAGTTCTTCGGATGAGAGTCGGCAAGATCCCCCTCACCTGAGAACGGCTTTCGCGGTCTCTCCCTACCGGTTCTCGGGGTGGGTATGAAAGAGGCATTTACTCGCCTAAGCTAATGGCGTATCATAGACCTCTCCCGTACCCTGACCTACGCTCCTTATGGACTCAGCCCTCCTCGCCCACCTACCAGTCTGTTCATGGAACACCTCAGCTGGAAAGCTTCGCAGCCGCATCCCCTAATCCCAATGCGCACACTCCGTTTGATATCTATGGTTGGCATCCCCAAACTGACAATCAGCCCGTCCCATACCATACACCCGTTGTCAACCCACAAGACTCTGGACCAATGCCAATTCATGGATATTCTTTTCCTGTGAGCAAACGCCTTCTGTCCCGGGTTTGCATCGCTCGCTTATGGACTCATATCAACTGCATAGGCCTCGAACGGTTCTTTCCCTATCTATGACGCATTCTACTCCCCCCAACCGCAGTCCCACAACCATGGCTCCCAAATGTTTGTTGACAAAACCGTCCCATTTAACTCTGCTGTGGATACACCCAATCGACATATTCAACTTGTTCCTACCAGCATGGTACGGAGTCCTTCTATCCCTGTAGATTTGGCGTCCCAATCCATGGTTTCTCGCCTCCCCCCGGCACAAGTACCCCTTACCCGTCGAGACTCTTTGGGGAGCCCCTCCGTCACAAGTTCCCTTTTTCACTCAGTCCCAGTAACATCTTCGTTACCGGCTCAACCGGTCTCACCTAAGGAGACGACGGTATTACACACATGCCAGTGGATGAAGGACGATGGTACTCCCTGTGGGACACTGATCACACACGCGATTTCCCGACAACATTTCCGAAATACCCACGGCATCAAGAACATGACACGAAATGCTCCCATACCGTGCAGATGGTTTGGATGCCGACCCAGAGGAGGAAAAGATACGGTGAACCGCGAATGCATCCTACGCCACGTCCGCGAACATCATCTAGGTCGTAGGCGTCCCACCAAACGGGTTTAGGTGCGGAATGTTGTTTGTCCATGGTAGAACTTGACGCTCATTCTTCTCTTTGAATTTGTACATCCAGACGATTCGGTGTCAATGATTCTACACGAAATTCCTGAGAATCGTGATCCATTCGTTTTCTGGTCGAACATCTACTTACATCTGGCAAGAGACGTGGGTTGTTTTGTCCCCGGTGTTGTTCTGTCATTTCCTTCGTCGCTGGACGGCCGATGGTTCATGCCAGGAGAGCTTTGTGATAATTGTAATTTAACAATGATATAACCCCGCTCTTACAAAATTTAGTTACTCGGTCGGCACTCGATGAGACCACCTGACAACGAATCGATCGTTGGCTAGATGCGCCAAATACGGTACTACTATCCCCGCTCCAAAACCGCATCGAATCCAAGCTACCGTCATCTTTTTTCATACAACTTCAACCTGCCGACATATCCAAAAGGTCAACCATCAGACGGACCATGTTGCATATTGAGTCAGTTCGTATATGTCGGTAGTTACGCAGTGCATGGCGCACAGTGGCATACATCTCTCATCTCCGAGTATGTACCAGCGCCCATCGGTCTTCTTTACAGGATCGACTTCGATGCAAAGTGCGACGCTTCCATCTGATCCGATCAGGACTTCGAATTACTATGAAATTTGAACGCGAGCGGAAGTAGTGGAACACATTTGACGCATGCTTGAATTTCCCAAACAGATCTCCGCTCTCCAGCAGCTAACCTCGTCGGTTATCGAAAATAGCTATCAACAGGGCCACTACAAATCGACTGGCACTTAGTGGCTAGCTGGGCCTGCCAGTAGTACGTCCAAAGGCCTCAAGCGGACAAGCTTCTTCTCATGCAGGATACTGAATTCCAAGCCTCTGTGATAGAATCCATCAGTCAGTTGGCAGGATGCCACATATGTAAGTAATGGACCGACGGACCCAACATACATTTCCTCCACAACACGCGCTAGTTCGCAGTTCCCCTCGTAAGCCATCTTTGGAAAAGGGAGCAAACGGTGAGCAGTGATAAGGCACGGGCGATGGCAATGGCAAGTACAAGAGGGAGCGGGTGACGGCGACGGCGATAGTGAACCGGGGAGATTAGCGAATAGACGCAAGTGGCGGAAATGACGAAGTGTGGATGAAGCGGGCGATGAGGCCCAGTGAGAATCGGCTGTGTGGTGAGAAGCAACTAACGACAAAGTATGTGCGATGGCGACGGCAGAGTACAAGAGGGAGCAGGTGACGATGACGGCGATGGTGAACCGGGGGGATTAGCGACTAGGCGCAAGTGGCGGAAATGACAAAGTGCAGATGAAGTGGGCGATGAGGCCTGGAGGCCTGGAGCGACATGAGACGGACGACGGTGACAACAAAGTGCATGGGAGAGCGGGTTATAAAGTTGGTGACCGGGTTATGGAGATGGTGACAACGAACTGCGATTAGGAACGACGGAAGCGGGTGATGGTGATGGTGATGACAGTGTGAAAACATGAGTGCCGGAGCGGAAGGGCCTCGGACGACAAGGAGCGACGAGGCAAAGGGAATGGTGACGGTAACGTGCGAGAAGGGATCAGATCGATCGGATGAGGTGGGAGCTACTAATTGGGTAAGCGAAGGTTCAAGGGGCCTCGTGGACATGGCGGACTCGGATGAAAGGTTTGCAATGACGGAAGTGTGATGAGGCCTGACAAGTGAAATGACACGGACGATGGCGAAAACAAAGTGCACGAGAGAACGGAGATGCGTGATAATGAGCTGCGGTTAGGAGCGACGGGGAGCGGGTGATGGTGATGAAACAGGCAGTGTGAAGACATGAGCAGCGGAGTGGAAGGGGGCGAGCGACAACTTGAAGGAACGACAACTTGAACTTTGAAGGCACAGGGAAGGCACAGGGAATGACGGTAAGGAGAAGGAGCGTGTAAGTACATAATATCGATACGGTAGTGATGACGTCGGACTGATTGGTGCACCGAGCATCGCACCGATTATTTCTGACCGATCGATCGGCAGGGACGCACCCGAACTCGACGGATCTGGAGGCAAGTATGCTAAAGTTTTTAATTGCGTATTGCCTCTTTTAGATTCTGGGTCACCTCAGACCTGGATGTTTTGAAATTTTGATCAACCCGTTTCTCTATTTTTTTTTGGAAGCGCTACAACGTCCTGCAATGGGCCATATAATGGCCTACGGCCGCCGGACTCCCCCCACGCCAGCTTTTAACTTTCTCTCAGGCGAGAACCGCGTCCTGGGTTTACCGTACAGCGTCGCCTTCCCTCCCAACTGCTTTCAATGGCTCCAGAATCCACCAAGGGCAAGTTGAAATGCAAGGCGAGTCGTAGTGAGATTGAGGAGTACAGGTTTGATCGGGGCCACGCGCGTGAAATAGAGCAGAAGAGGAATAATGGGCAGATCTCGTGCGCTGAGTGCAGGAGGTGTGATCACCGCGCATTTTATACACTAGTTCCTTTCTACTAATGGCACGCACGCAGGTTGAAGATAAAGTGTGACAAGCAAATCCCTTGCCAATCATGCCAGGTCGGTTTCGTCTTCTCGTGTCGGTCGAGCCACATATCGCTCAATTCTCTCTCACGCAGAGGAGGGGTTGCGCAGCATTGTGTCCTAATGGTTCGTTGTTTCGTTATCCGTGTGCTTTCCTTGTATAATGGTGGGGTTTGTCACACAGGCAGCTTGTCTACTGGTCAAGGAACGCGGTACGACAATGTAACCTTTTTTGCGGCGATCATCTTCTAAGCGCCGCATGTCAGGTTCGTTCTCGCGGCCACCGAGCACCTTCATCGCCGCATAGCTAATATGAGCAAGCGGATTCGGCAACTCGAAGATGCCTTATGCGACCTCCAGTCTCAGTACTCAACGGAATCTCACCCACTCCTTTGCGAAGACCTTCTGGAAGTCAAGTACAAGTACGACGAACCATACATCCCACCCGATGAGTCCTGGACTCTAAGCCACCCTCCAGAAGTGAATCTGTCTGCAGTTGAGACGTGGAATTACCGACTTGCAACTGAATGCGTGGCTGAAGTTACTGCACGGACTTTGACAGCCGAAATACCTAGCTACGCAACGAACATGGAGCTTGATTGTAAAGTGCGCGAGTTTCCCTTGCAACCAATCCTAACTAAATCGAGTCAGAAGGCGCACAACGCACTGGCTGCATGTCAGAACGAGGAGCCATCTGGCCAGTTGGGACAACAGCGGTCAGTCAACGAAGAGGTTTACGACGACGAATTGGCAACCCCCGCCGGGGGAACGCGGTTCGTGCCGACGGGGCGTCTGTCAAAGTCGAACCAAGCACATGAAGAACTGCGTGGCTCTGGGTTCATATCGTACCCAGACAGTCTCCCAGAACCATCTGTCCCGCAGTTGTGTTGCCCCGAAAGTTCGACGTCCACTGTCGACCGCTGGGCACGTACCGAGCAGGGTCAACGGCACTATGCGGCCCTGCACGCAGAGCACATCAATGCGAGCGTTCATCCACAGGACATGCCTCAGTGGCAACCATCCCACTACCCATACACCCCGCAACACCGCCCTTCTCCCCCACCACTGGCACCTACGTCTCAGCCGCAGCCAGTTCCGCAGCACACGGCGCACGGACACTCAACAGCGACGACCCCATCCTACTTGTGGGCCCAGAAATCCTCAGCCGTCTCCAGCCAATTCAGCTCAGCGGCAAATTCGGCAGCCCAATCACACGGTTATCCGGGTTATCCACACGCTTACGAACAATCGTCCGCGCCGCCATGCCTACAGCCATATGTGCCGCAGCCGTCACAGCAACTGCAGACACATTCCGCACAATGGGAAGCACTCTCAAAGCTAACTGAGCTCGAGTTGGTCTCTCAAGAGTTATTGTTGGATGAACACTCAACATTGACGACGCCGTCGTGCTCATGGGCCCAGCAATCCTCAAGCGTCTCCAGCCAATTCGACTCAGCGACTTATTCAGCGGCAAACTGGTCCCAATCACACTGTTATCCGGACCATCCACACGCTTACGAACAATCATCTGCGCTACCATACCAACAGCCATGGTCACAGCCGTCACAGCAACCGCAGACACAATCCGCACAAGCACCCTCGGAGCTGACGGCGCTCGGGTTGGTCTATCAAGAGTCACGGTTCAAGCCGCTTCTGTAAACTGAGTGGTGCGTTAGGACTGGTTTTGAGCGGTCCTCGCATAAAACTTTTTCATAGGACCCTTCTCTTTTATCGGCTTTTGAGAGCTCTGATTGGAGGACAGGCCAACGAAAGAGCATCAAGCGGTAACTTTAGAAAGTACTTTCCTGAAAAGTTGGATGAATGCTGGATGTCGTTTGTGCGTGACTCGGGGTATTTTGAAGGGTTTGGCTAGTCTAAGGCCCTTCGACGATTGCGGCACTCAAAGTCGTTTTATGATTTCTTTAAATAATGCGTGGAGTTTAGTTATTAATTATGCATTCGGCCACCTTTGCAGGTTAATTGTAATAATGGTACACGCCGTTTGCGCTCGTCCCCGAGTTATCCCGAGTCGGATCCGGCCCATCACCGACCTATCAGTGTACGAGTTGGTTTCTCACGTGACGCGTATGTATTCAAACGGCGCTCGCTCGCGCACGACGCTTCAATATTGGCGATCATCATCTACCCGAGTTTTCAAGGTCTCGTTTCGCTGTTGGAGTCGCTGCGCATGTTCCACGAAACAGTGAAACGAACCCGATGTCGATCGTCGACTCGTGGAGCGCTATGTCACCCTATCTGCTCGTGATGGGCTGCCAGTATTGTACAACGCGCCACATTACATTCAAGATCCAGAAGAACTCGCCATTCGTAACAAACTGTGCCGCATTCACGCTCCGTTTCGTTGGCGTCGTTACTTCCGATGCCCCGTCTGCGGCTGAAGGCGAGCCTCTGTTCCGAGTTGTACGCACCGTCATCCCTGCGGTCAAGAACACGTTATGATCAAAGACGGAGCTCGTGCGAAATCTCTCGACGTCATCGCACACGCGTGCTCGATTCACGTTCTATGTTCCTAGGGGTTTGAATCTCGATTACATAGTTGACGCGGCGAGGTGCGATGATCGCATCCTCGCTACGCTCACCTGTGTTGCACCGGCGGCAGTTCTGTGTTCCTAGGATCGCCGGGTTATGCGCGCCCCGTTTTCGCTGGGTTTGAATATCTCTCTAATCTCGACCAATTGACATGGGCGTGGAGATACGAAACTCAATTACATATCCGACGCGGTGAGGTGCGATGATCGCATCCTCGCTACGCTCAGGGGTTGCACCAGTTCTTCCTAAGACCGGGTCACACCGGTTTTCGTTGGGTTTGAATCTTGACCAATTAACATCGGTGTGGAGATACGAAAATCGATTACATGTTTGACGCGGCGAGGTGCGATGATCGCATCCTCGCTACGTTCATCGGTGCTGCTCTAGTTTCACTGTCGGAATCTCGATCGATTAACATGGGCGTGGGAATTCGGAATTCGATCACAAAATTCTCTTAATCGACGCGGTGAGGTGCGATGATCGCATCTTCGCTATGCTCACCGGTGTGGCAGCAGTTCTATGTTCCATCCATTCCAATCCCGGACCATGACCATGAGATGAACCTTGCTACACATATAAATTATAATGGAGGTAGGAGGTGTTCATCCAGGTTCAAGTTAACCCATGGGATCCACCTCCATCGCCGCACTCACACTCACCACTGCCGCTTCTTCCCTCACACGTGATGACAAGTAGAACGAATTTTCATCTTCCCCCAAGTCAGTCGTTAGTTACAAGTCCTTTCCAACTGGTGCATGCTGCACCCCGGGCCCCTACGAATAACTGGCAGCAGAACCACTTCCGATTTTGCCCTGCTGGCTCAAGCATTGATCAACCTTACCTCTATCCTGGCCAGGACGGATATGCGTGAGTGATGAACGTTACGTCCTATTCGTCGCTAACGCGTAGTGTAGCCCTCCGGCACCATCTGATCATACATCAGGTCAAGAATCGGACACAAGGTTTCTCACCAACCCTATCTCACAGTTCAATCCATCGCTGATACCTTTACAGTGTAAAAGCATCTGGTCTATTGGATGCACGGCAATGGTCACCATCATCAAGCTTTGCTGCTTCGTATGCGACATCAGGAACTCCGTTCATGATG
Source organism: Xerocomellus chrysenteron (assembly GCA_038093415.1). Classification (NCBI taxonomy): domain Eukaryota; kingdom Fungi; phylum Basidiomycota; class Agaricomycetes; order Boletales; family Boletaceae; genus Xerocomellus; species Xerocomellus chrysenteron. Next base: position 7,540 of record JBBPSD010000740.1, on the reverse strand, counting down.
GGTTCTCATACTTCCCCGCATGGTATGCTATTCCCGATCTAACTAAATTACTCATCCTTCACGTCGTTTCCAATGGACTCACAGGGTTATTTGCTCCCAATGGCACACTGGCATGGGGGGCGCCAGAGCCACAGGTTATACCGCCAATACCGGACTTAGATTCGGGTTTCTCCGGTTCAACGAGACACTACTATCATGCAACCCTCGGTACCGATGTCAGTATCCCTCATTTGTCTCCTGGATATCAATGCTTCTTCGTGCATCAGCCCAACCGCCCCATATTCTCTACAAACGATGTCGTGCCATTCTCGTCCGCAGGCTCTACCGAAGACATCAGAAACCTCGTCGATGACGAGCGGCAAGTTCCAGCCGTGATGTATCGAACCCCAGAGAAAAAAGACTCAGGTCGACGACGTTGCCAACGAGCTTGTGCCATCAACATTGAAGGGTTGTGGATCGATAAAGACGATCTCTACGCCGGCACTGGCCAGGGTAGCGGTATGATCAGCGTCCACGAATGTCAATGGGCCAAGTCCAGAAACCCCTGTGGGATGTGGATCATGGGCTCCAGATCCCATGTCGGTGCTCACATCCGTAAATGGCACAGCCAGAGCTACTCGGACAGCACAGTGAAGTGTTCATGTCTGTGGGACGGGTGCACTACTAGTAAAGTGATGCTGAAGGACTCGCTCAACCGTCACGTGGTGACTGTTCATTTCGGGGAGGGATTTCATTGCCAGGGCTGCGACCAGAATTTTTCACGGAAGGATGTGTACAATAAACATGTTGAGAGCGGTGGGGTGTGTAGGAATGCGGGTGCTGCGATTGTGTACGATACAGAGCGCAGGTTGATCGACACACGCCAGGCATTGCAACGAGGAAACGCGGTTCGTTATGCAGGTCGCTAATTTCAGATGCAACCTGGAAATGTCACGAATTCCATTGTTTCTCCGCCTTCTCTTCTGCGTAACGAGTAAAAAATAGGTTTAGTTATCTTACAATGAGAAACATAGTCATTACTCCCTTTTCGTGTTGATGCAGTCAAAGTTTACCTACATATGATGTGGGCCTTTACCACGGAAAGTTACCCAGTTCGTTGTGAACGACAGATATTACATCGCGATGCACCTAGTTCAAGTTGAACTGTATCATAACTCACCACCAGCCTTCCATGCGGATTTGATTTCGTGCGATGATGGTTGTAGCAGTGAAAGAAAGTGGAACGAACACATGTACAAGCAGCGATAATTTCTGGATCTGATCAAATCTTGATAATAGTAGCTACTGACAGATTCTGACAACCAGTAGTTGAAACCGAATCGATCGATCGATCGACCTCCAATTGTGATCGATGATCGTAGAGTGGCAGTGCAATGACGATGCGACGTGGATTTTGCAGGGTTCGCAAGTCAATCAGTGAGGCGTATCTGAAGAGAGCAGCGGAAGACCCAATACCCGAGCATCGAAGAAAGCTAGACTAGTATTACACAGTGTTGTGGATCAACCGGACAGCACTGAACGTCAACGCGTCAACCGTGACACACTGATGAGCCCTCATAAGACCAAGCCAGAGAGGGTTGACGACCATCGGAGTCTTGATGTTGAAGCTATTGGGTTCAGGATACCAGCGTGATAGAGATAAACCGGACACATAAATGCACTGATGGGTCCAGCATGAGGCCAGCCGGAGAAAACCAGAGATGGGCTCTCGACGCGGAGGGTACTGAGCAGGGAGGGAGATCAAAGGTAGCCAATGAACTGTAGCATACAAATCGCGACGAGCGTCGCTCTTACCACACAGCTTTGCCACTTGCCCCCTCACTGGCTGGGACAGCCAGCTTCTCGCGCCGAGCGGAACTTGGACCCTATGACCTGGACCCTATCTTCATAGTCCTCGTGTATCACGCCTGCACTTGAATGACTTGATAGGACCAACAATCTGTGAGCATTTGGTGTGCATTTACGGGGGTTTCTGGGCAAAGATAAGCTAGATAACGAGACCACAGCATGGATGGAGTTCTTAGCCAATCACGCACCGCACGTTCAACGTACCCCCAATCTATCCAGCTGGCAGATGTGCGATCGCCTGCCACGCCATGGGTCCGTATTTCAAGAAGAGAGAGGTATGTGCGGCAGGCGCAGTCCAAATAATAATACAATGAGAGCATTGAAGGTCGTGGGAGGCTCCAGAAAAACTATGTATACCCGTCGCTGCGAAAGGCCAAAAACGTATGCAATCTTTGCAGTTCAAGCCCCACACCCCGCTTCAATGTCAACTAGGTGACCATCCGAGTCACGACCTGTACGGAAAGACCCAGAATGTCACCACCAAGCTTTCCTCCCCGTCCACGGTGAGCCACTTTAGGACCCGCGCACTTGAGGGTTCGTCAACGAGGACACGACGAGACTCGCCATTGGATGTATACAATCATCTGTGCACACACCAAATGCATGAGATCGATTAAATGGAAACCCGCCCTGACCTGTATGCGTCCCGCAGAAGGTGTCGTATACTGGTTCGGCGTTGGGTTTTCCTCCTCGTTCTCTCGCGTTCCCTGTTGGGCTCCGTCCCATGCGCATGACAATGCTCGACGGATCGCTGACGAATTTGACAAACGTAACCTGTAGCTTTAGGCAGCCAGTTTCTGAGCGCATTACTAGCCACAGTGGTACAAGCGCTTGGATCGAACACCATCATCGGTGTCACGAAAAACATAGGGATGAACATAAGGAACATCATGGTCGCCGAAGCTAGCGCATACACGCATCAGAAACGTTTTCTGCTCCCGCGCTGAGGTGCTACCACTCACGGACACCACCCTCCTGAGGAGCCTGGGGTGCAGTCTCCGAGCCCTCACCGGTTGACGGAGAGCTTCCAGCACCCTAGGTATCGTCTGACCATTGGTGTTCGCCCAACATGTTCTTGACATGTCCTTTGTCAATGTGATCGAGGATTGCTAAAGAAGCTTCCCAGCAACGGCCCATCAACGCATGAGTCAGGAGGAATGACAACAATGAAACAAATCCCACCCTGATCCACCATCAAAGATCAGTTAACATTTTCCGCTCCAAATCGGGAGGGCGATCATATTTCTCGTATTCACTTCCCCGCATGAATCGCCGCATCGCTGATTATCTGGCTGTTCGCCGTTTAAAAAATACACCTAAAAATTTTAAGTGATGATTATATCATCACTCCTCCGCGATGGACAGCCCACTCGCGATCAGGGCGATGATCTTGGGCAAGTGAGGCTGGAAATGTCCCCAAACGTCGTGGTTGGGGGGAGGAGGAGTGCAATGGGGCCTTCTCGGACGATATTCTACAGCGATGGCGCGGTTACGACGAGGTCGGGAAAGAGCACATCGAGATGGTCCACGCCAAGTCCAGCAAGGACTTTGCGCAGGCCCTGTGTGGCACCTTATCGATTAACGCTGGAGTGAGAGTGCTCAACGGCTCTGGCACAAGATCAGGGAAATGGACATCCCCGAGGTCCGAAGGTCTTGGCAGCACCCGCACATACCTCTGGAACGGGGTCGACGAGCACGATGACACTATGAGGGAAATACTCGACAGGTACGGCACAGAGTAATCTCTGGCTTACACTCCGAACTACTTCAAATGTTTGTTGGGGGACGCCTGGAACAAACACATTCCTCGTCTGCTGGTTGGTTTTGGATATCGAGTTTGACATTTGAGGGTGACAAATAAAAGAATCAGAATCTTGTGAAGGCCGTGATGGAGATGGCAGAGGGGAGGGCCAGCAGTGATTTGTTGTTGGTGGGCGGCACTGTAGACAATTGGAAATCACAAAACCTCGGAGTCGTGTCATGCCGAATATCGACGATTTGTTTCATAGAAATATGGTGAGACAAACAGGACGGTTCAACCATGTTTTGTACTACGGCAAAGCAACTCGGGTGAATGAAATGAAAGTGAAAGCTGGACACCGTACACGTGACCTGGACGTTTTTTGAACCACTGGCAGCGAGCTTTCACAAACGGAGATTCCAGAATTCAACAGGTTACTTCCAGGAGAGCTTTCACGAGACGGACAAGTCAATGGAGCCAGAAACCAACAGACTCAAATCATACCAGATAATTCATGGATTCGTAATACGGCTGGGGTAATAGTTCGAAGAAGCAACCACAATTCCCTCAGGAAGTTGGCTCAATGGTTGTTTGTGGAGAGGCGTTGTGCTCTCAGAGGACTACCTTTGTGTCCAGCAACCCCAAGGAATCCCAAGGAATCCCAATCCCTGTCAGCGATTACATGCTCACAGAACGCCACTCCTGTGATTCTCGATGTTCGGCCCCAAGCCACGTAGTCGTCTGACTCTGCTCCTTGAAGGTCCGGCTGCCGTGGTAGTAGTCTCTTGTGCTGTCCGTTCTCTGCCCCGCTTCACCGATGGAAGCTCGTCACACAGCGCATGTTCTTGCCACTCGCCTTCGCGGAAAACATCCCAAAGTTACGTGTCCCATTGACACTGAGATGGAAGACATCAAATTAGGGAGGTTATACCGCGGTTTAAAGCCTTTTCGCCCCTTTCTCGATGCTTTGGTGCTGTGTGTTGCACCTGAGACTAACCGTGACATCCGACTTCCATGGTGATTTATGCAAGGTTGGGGATTGCCCCAGGTCCGTGTCTCCTAAATTCTATAGTCAAGCCGAGTAATGTGACCACTGGACTGGCATCTCTCGCACGGACGATCTCCATGTCGAGCTCATGAGCACCCACCCGAGTAACAATATTTCATTCGTGGGGCGGAAGGATAGGCGTCGCGTGTACCGTACCTCACCCTGTTCAGGATAACAAGTTGACCCTCTGGCCCTTGTCGTGCGGCAAACGGAAACGTTCGCATGTTGCGAAGCAGGGAAACGAAAAGAAGTTGATATTAGCCGAGGTACGATTATCATCAGACGCCGTAGCATAATGGCGGGGCCGAGATTGTTTTGATTGGCGCGCACCTTGACTATGTAAAGGTATGGTGTGAGTACGAAAGTTTATTGTGCATCTTCTCGCCCACCCGCCCCCTCCCCTGCAGCTTATTCCTCGAGGGTGTTTGAATCCTATTCCTACCTCAATCGCAGCATTCGCTGAACCTCCGTCGGTTTGCGCCAGGTCATTATGGTCCGGTCCGGTTATCAGAACTGTCAGGATTGCGTCGGTCGTTGATCGATCGATCGATGTGGCTGACCATGACTGCCACCAGCGGGCGATGGGACTTAAAATAGAAAAACCTCATTTCCGCGAAGCATGGCTGCAAACAATGGAGAGCCACCACGTTCTGATGTGCGTGCTCTTCTTAATTCCACGTATTATCCTTTTGGATGCAACTTCGGCAGGCTCTGTCAGAAAATATCCGCGGCAGCACTCCTGCTTGCCAGGGGTATATTGGAGGGCTCGCAGAGGAGATATAATTCGCACAAGTCCGTTGTTCCTCACATTACCATCTTCAACGCCTTGAAACCACTTCTTCCCTCCTTTGCAACTTTTGACACCACCTTTCACACTGCATCTTTTGCGGCGCAGTGAGCAAGATCTTGTTCTAGCCTTCTAAATCATACATCTTGTAAAGCTCGATGCATCAGCAACCTCCGCCGGTACCTCCAGTCATTCCTCCCCACTACACGGTACAAAACACCGACCCGAACCCAGAAGTAAGCTCGCATTCTATTTTTTTGGGGGGATTGCACTCAAGGCTTGTAGCTGGTGCATGCGCAGTTGTACCACGCGAACCATACAATGGAAGGCCATCATGATACTTCTGGGTATAGTCGCCATCCACCCCCTTTCTTTTCTCGGCTTCCAACAGAGCTGTACAGAGACGCTGCACCAACAAGCAGCCATCCGAACCAATGCAAATGGCTAATGGGCGGAATACCATGTGACCAATGTTTTGCCACCTTTAACGACTTGATCGTACACCTTGGGCGCGAGCACGACATACAAGGACCCGCGGAACGGATGCTGGTCTGTAGCTGGTCGGCACACGGAGGATCCTGCGGGAACCAGTATCGGAGAGATGCATATCGCCGTCACATTGCTACCCACCTCAATATCTCATTTCCGTGCACTGTGACGGACTGCAACAAGTCTTTCTCTAGGGTGGATTCCCTGCGTTCACACATAAGGAAGAAGCACACAAAGGGGTGACGAGGGGTGACCTGCCCATGAGTACTCTATATAGTGTTATACTGGCGTTCGTTCGTATCAGGTAGTTTATGGTAAGAACAGGCCGGGATTTTGTAGGGAGATTCTCTATGCGAGGTGACGAGGCTGAGAAATACAGTTTGTTGTCCTTGGGGGGTTGTAGGAGTTGGGACCTTGAGAACGACCTTATCCGAGAATGTATTCGGAGTTTATCCTTGCCATATTGAACGCATTTGCGAGGAGTTTCATCGTTCCTGGTAGTTACACTGCCTGCCCGGATTACCTATTCCGTTCAAGACTGGGCTAAAATCATCGATTCCGTTCAAATCCAGACCGTTCCCGAGTGGGAGTCCCAGATCAAACGGAGAGCGACGAACTGGTCGGTCTCGCTATGTAGTAGTCATGTGTCAGCAAAAGAAACATTCCCTGAGGAGATAGAACCCTTGTGGCGGAAATGATATCCGCCTTCGTGATCCCACTGCCGCGTACCTTGGCAGTGGGCTAGCCAACAAGAATTATTAACTGGTCGTCCATGAGCCCGGCAGTTGGCCATGTTCTTCGGAGATGGAATGTCATTACACACAAAGACAAATGACGACGTAAATTTCGTTCATCTGATATGAACGATACAGCCATCCGTTGCCGCAAATATCCAGAGGTGTGAAGAAACAAAACGGTATGCCTGTAATGGAAACACACTCAGTGCCAGTGGTTGAGAGCCGTCACAAAGAGAAGAGATGAAAAAAAATTACTTCAAGGTTCGGCAGGCGCACACTTCTGATGGATGGGTTACCTGGTAATGCTGCTCAACTTCACAAATGCGGGTACATCCTGTGACGTCTGCTCCCGTCGGTTTGAAGTTGTTCTGTGGTTACTCAGGCACCTTATGATGATAGTGTGATAGGATCAAGCCAATTGAGGTGACTGGCGGCCTTCCACAGACTCGTGCGTTCAATGACATGGTCAACCATCATGAAAGAACACATCGGTCACCAGCTTGAACAGAAATAGGGATGGTGGGAGTCAATTGAACGGAGGAATCACTAGCCCTTTCCAGGACCGTACATGGTCCAGATCACTATCGGTCACGTCGGACGACCATCCATCTGATATGATGGGTAACATTAGGATTGGTATACCATGAAAATGGACAAGGATTCATGCTGTTAGTATGGATGCCTCAATATAAGCGCGCAGTACATGCTGTCGTCTCAGCCCTATAGAGTAAACGGAAAGCAGGCCAGAAAGCAAGCCCTAGATGACCTGAAGCACCTGTTGGAAGTCGAATGGGCAAGCACGAGCGCAGCCCGATTCGTCACGGCCTATTTAGTTGAATCTGCCATTTTCTCCTTTGTGTCTTTGTTAGTTGACAGCTCGGGCAAGCCCT
>JBBPSD010000739.1:0-17005 GCA_038093415.1 Xerocomellus chrysenteron | reverse complement strand
CAAGTCAACTCCCTCCTGAACCAGTCCCTCGCTTGGGCTAGCGGTAGCAAGCAACTCTTTGCCTTATCTCGCGACGGCAACGTTCACTGTCTCGACGTGTCTACCGGAACGGCGCTCTCAAAATGGGCCATTCACAGCACCAAGGATCCGTGGTGCATCGCACTGGCAAGCAACGGCATGTTCGTCGCGGTCTCAGCTAATTCATCGGTCTCATTCTGGGACACTGCATCGCACGAGCAGATCGGGTCTGTCATCGCGCACACTCATGTCGTCTGGCGCATGGCTATCTCAATAAACTACGACCTTGTGATCGGTGGAAATAATGCAATCACTATTCGGAGACTCTGTGGCGTTCTTCCCTGCAGCTACCTTCACAATGTAAGTGTAATCAGCATGAAAAAGCTCATGTAAGATCGCTTTCTAATCGCGATCCGCTACGTTATCATGATTCCCTTGCGATCGGGAAATCCAGAACACAAAAGTTGATCACGGGGAGACCCGTGAATCCCTGCAAATACAGGATGATGGTCCAAGTACGTTCATCTGTCCCCGATCACAATTTTCTGAGATCCGTACATCAGAAGAAAGGACAGCCAATCTTGAGCAAATCGTCCAAGAACTGCGTTTCCAGCTCGCCGACTCTCGACTAAAAGCCGATCAGAAGGAGGATAGTCTGAACGAAATCATCAAGTCACTTGGTGCAAAGGACAAGCGCTCGAGTGTGTCCATCGCTACTCTAATTCATGTTTCGTTGAAATTCGCGCCTGTTAGATACCGAAATTACGGATCTCAAACAAACTGTCCAGGAGCTCTATCAGCAAAAGGGTAGTCTGATCGAGGCCGTCACATCACTACGCGCAGACCTTCATACACAGCAAACGCACTTGAGTGCGTTTGCCGACACCATGCCTCGCGCTTCACTAACATCCAAGTCTGTTAGACAACAAAATCGTAGATCTTGAACAAACCAACCAGGAACTCCGTGTCCAACTTGCCGAGTCCCAACACAAAGCCGATAGCCTCATCCGCATCAACCGTGCACATGAGCAGAAGCATCAATGTGAATCGCTGTATGCTCAAGGTCGCATATATGATGCTGCAGTGTCTTTTCTCGACATGGCGAATACCGTCGACGAGGATATGAGAGGCAACAAGACAATCCTTGACTGGCGCTCCGGTAAGTTTCGGCGTCGTGCATTAGGATAGGGTATTTCATCTCTGCCATCAGAGTTTACGCATCGATGCGTCATGACACTAGAAGGGATTGGAGACGAGGCATCAGATACCAAGGAAGATGACGAAGCAGTTGCAGCCTACTCTACTGCCTTGTTACTCGGCCCCTCCGACCCGAACGCTGTACTGTCGAAGTGGGCGAGCAGGATGTTGATCCGTGGTTCCGCGCTCGAAGCATTGAGTGACGCAGCCAAGGTGTGCTTTCCGTGATGGTTCGAATGTGGATAATGACTTTTTTTCGGTTTAGTTCAATGTTCCGAGGTTTCTCGTTTACCGTGTCGAATGTGACATTCTAGAAGGGGATGGTCGCCTCACGGAGGCGTTCGAGTGTTTTCTACAAATGCAGAGCGAGCTACCAGAGGACACGAGTACCCATGGGCGGGCGCAGTGGGAACTCAGTAAGCAGTTCCAAGCGGGATGTGGCCTAGGCTAAATCTAGGATCTCCCTCAGATTTTCGAGGACGGTGTGTCGAGAAGCTAGAGAAGCTGGGAGACACCGCGAGAGACTCTAAGATGCATGACGAAGCCATTGGATACTACTCGAATGCACTGTCACTCGACCCGACCAATCTTAATGACATTCTTCTCAAGCGCAGCAATGAGGTATGGATTACACCCCACATCACATCATATGAACCTCAGTGATTTATGCTATCCAGGTCATCGAGCTCGACCCATCATCGCATAGAGGGTATGAGGGGAAGCATGCTGCATTACTCGGCCTGGGACGTCATAGCGAATCGTTTGAGGCATTCAGGGTGATGCTCTCAAAGCTCGAACAATCTCACGATCCACAAGTTCGCGGTAAGCTAATATTCTGTCGATATCGCAGACAGCAAAGTTTTGATTGGTTTTGACAGAACTTCGTCATCAGTATGTCGATGCGACTGCCACGATTCAAAATGTCATCGAGCAGGTTATCCGCCGCATGCCACGTGTGCTCATCGACACTGCTACTGGCCGTCTCTATGACAAAACACAACAAGCAGCTGCTTTTGCGGAACTCCCGATCTACGACGAGCTACGATCCTCGATGACTTCGCAGCTCGACAATGCACGTATTCGGAGGGAGGTGAAAAAATATTACCGATATGTGATGTTCTCCCACAGGTGGGAGTATGGTGAACCTCTTTTTCAGAGGGTCCACAACATTTCGATCTACGACCTAGCGTCATCCTCCCCAAACATCAAGCTCCAGACGTTATGCAAGCTTATCCTTTCTCTTGGATTCCAGTGGGTGTGGTCCGACACCTGCTGTATTGATAAAAAGGATAATGTCGTGTTACAAGAGTCATTGGTTGCCATGTTTACGTGGTATCGTGGCTCGTCTCTCACGATCGTCTACCTACGTGGTGTCTGGTCGCAATCCCAGCAACCCGGCGACCTCTGGAAAAGTATCTGGAACACTCGCGCATGGACGTACCAAGAATATGTCGCCGCTGCTGTTGTCCAGTTCTACACCGAGGATTGGGAGCCGTACCTTGGCTTGGATGTATTCAACCACAAGGAGTCGTCTGCCATCATTTCAGAGATGGAGCAAGCTTCCGAGGTTTCTGCACAAGAGTTGGCTGTGCTTCGACCAGGGTTGGAGAGGGTTCGTGAGAAGCTTTTTTTGGCTTCTATGCGTCGAACAACACTCGTGGAAGACATCGCATACTCGCTACTTGGCATCTTCAATGTTGCAATTCCAGTCATATACGGCGAGGGCGATCGTGCAGTTGGTCGACTCCTGGAACATATTCTGACAGGTTCCGGGGACGTCACGATTCTCGCTTGGACCGGGCGTGCGGGTAGCTACAATAGCTGTCTGCCAATCGACCTCACTGTCTACAACCAAGTGGTGCCGCCGCATGTCGCACAACTCATCGGGGCGGCTGAGGTGGACAACATGGTCAGGGCATTGCATTCATCCTTGCCCGACCTCTCCCTGGCCGGAACGCTGTATGACCAGCTCAACAAACTTCCCTCCCCATCTGTTGCTTCCAGTCGACTGCGACTTGCCGGCATTGTTTTTCCCATTACCGTACTTGTCCGTACCTCAGCATCACATACCAGCTCCGTCCTCCACGCCTATCGTGCGACGACCGCCATGTTCGGGGACGTCGAGATTAAGACCACGGACGACCTCTCTGGGATGGAAGATTTTGTTCTCATGCATCCCTGGATCGGTCCCCTCCTCGACCAGGATTTCTCGCGCCGCGCTGCTGGGATCGACGATACCACGCGGGCACTGCGCCTCATCGCGCGCCTCATGCAGCCATTTGGTGCGCTGTTGCTCACACCGTTGTCGCGCGTGCAGTATAGACGGGTTGCGACAGATAGTTTGATCATGGTCCGGGTCGGCGAGAAGACTTCGTTGAGTGAATTGATAGATGGCATCTCTACGATCGACATACAGTAAATGTAGATCAATATTTGCGGACCTTTCACGATGTACTACGCCTTGTGACATTTGCCAGTGTACTTATCTTTGTAGTCTGTGTTTCGCTGCAATGCGATCGCCAGTCTCTCTCCAATGGCGGCAACACGCACCCCGGCGACCCCGCTCCTTGCAGGTGACTACACTTTGATGGTTGCCACTGCGACACGCCACAGGCCAGACATCGCCAGTGGACTTGTCAGTACGTGCGGAAACCCCGACCTGCAAGGATTCAAAGTGTTGGACCGGGGACACCGGGACAGGCTGCCCCCACCCTCTGGAGAGCTCCCGTCGTCACGACGCGGATGGAAGGAGGCAAGGACGATGCGTGATGATGACGAACTATGCATGTTGACATGTTTCAAAGGCCCGAACACTGGCAGACGCTCGCCGACTCTGGCGAGTCAATTGGTGGCATGACCCACGATGTGCTGATGGCAAGCTTCTGCTCCTAGGTGGCACTCGATCCCTCGGACATTGTTGGAGACTTGAAATGTTGACGTTCTGCTCGCCGCCAACTGGGATTTCACCACGGAGGCTAGGAGGAATATAAGGACAGCGTGTTGAGGCCCGTTCCTTGCGCAAGGCTGCCGGCTCCACCTTGGTCGACGAGACCATGAACGATTCGTGTTCATAGCGTCCGTGTTTCTTTCAACATTAACTTCCCATCTTTTCAGCTCTTTCCGACCTTCTATGGAGCTGCAAGTGCCAATAAATTCCCGCGACTTTTTTTAACTGCGCGACTTTTTTAACTGCAGCGCGCGACTTTTTATTAGTCACAGCGCGCGCAATTTTGTAAACTTCATCCGCGCGACTTTTTTTTTTCATTCGGGTATAGTCTAAGTACACATTATCAGGTTAATAGATGATATTACAGAGATCAAAGGAATCAATAGCAGATAGCTAGGCTGTACCACAGGTACGTGCCGAGTGCAACCGTGCTAGCTTGCATACAAACGCGAATGCGAATGCTGAAACAGCATTCGCATTCGCGTTGGTAGGCGAACGGGTGGAGAACGAGGGAGACGGTGGCAACGATGGTACGTGCCAAGTACAACTGCAATAGCTCGCATACAAACATGAACGCGAACGCTGAAAATGCGTTCGCGTTCATGTTTGTAGGCGAACGGGTCTGGATGCGGACGAAGGAGACGGCGACGGCGTGTCGTCATCGTCGCATGGAGGTGGGGATGAGGCGACGGGCGACGGCGACGGTGAGTGAGGATGGGGGTGAGGTGGACGAGGCGACGGCGCTCGCCGTTCGCATATGCCGTCGTCATCGTCGTGTGTCAGTGTGGAGGGAAGGATGAGGTGGGTGAGGACGACGGGAGGGCGAGGTGCCGTCGTCATCGTATGTGGAGGGACGGACGAGGAGGGTGAGGGCGAGACGAGGGTGAGGTGTCGTCGTCGCGTGTGGGGGGACAGACGAGGTGGATGAGAATGAGGCGGGGACGAGGTGAGGGGGAGGTGCTGTCACCGTCGCGTGTGGAGGGACGGACGAGGTGGGTGAGGACGAGGGAGAGGGAGAGGGCATGGGCACGTCGTCGCGTCGTCGTCCTTGAGTCGTCCTCGCTGGGTGGAGGTGGGAATGAGGCGACGGGTGATACAGCAACAACAACAGCGCTCACACGTCGTTTGTATTTGCGTGGCAGGACATGTGGAGGGACGAGGCGAGGGCGAGGGTCGGTGGTGTTAACGAATGATCTATAGGTGTTACTAGTTAGTAGTTTACTAGTAAACTTACTGCCTACCACGCTGCGAGCCGCGACTTACCAAATCGGGCAACATACCCGCGACACGTACCGGTGTAGGCATGACCCGTACTTGTGGCACAGCCTATTCATAGAGTATATGGCGAAGAAGTGGGCGGAATAGTGTCTTCCTAAGTAATACTGTGGTTTCTCTATGTTTAATCGGAATCGCGTGGACGATATCTAACTTGAAGTCTGCGGATGCATGTATACAAAATTGTGCACGTTACGTCACTAAAAAAAAAGTCGCGCGGATGAAGTTTACAAAATTGCGTGCGCTGTGACTAATAAAAAGTTGCGCAGTTAAAAAAAGTCGCGGGAATTTATTGGCACTTGCAGCTCCATAACCTTCTGGGTCGCGTTGAGTTGTCGGAGGAACGTGTGACCCAAATCATCGTGGCGGTTCGCGCAATCACCACGGATGCTGTGGAAAGGTGGTGCTGTAGGATACTCAGTAAGTCACTATAATATTAGGATAGTATGTAAGTATACCGTAGGACACTCAGTAAGTCACTAAGTAAAACTGAAGGTAAGAATGGTGCGATGTAGCTATGCTTGAGTAAGCAGTAACTATGACGTGATTTCTGCACATTTATTCCCGCACGATTTATTGTCCGCCGCATTATTTTTTTCTATTCTCAGAGAGGTCACAGAAATGTGACCTGTGACAAACCGGTACGCATACCCACCCTACCACTGAGCACATCAGCGATGTACTGACTTGTTTCGCTCACCCTCGCCGTCACCGTCACCGTCGCTGTCGCCGACACCCTTGTGTCACCATTGTCCTCGCCCTCGCCGCCCTCGTGTCGCCGTCGCCGTCGCCATTGCCGTCACCCTCCCTCATCCTTGCTCTGGCCGTTGTGTCGCCACCGCCATCCTCGTTTCGCCCTCACCCTCGTCCTCGTGTCGCCATAACGACGTACTAACTCGTTTCGAGTCATTGCGCTCGCGCTCGCTCACCCTCGTGGTCGCCGTCGCCAAGGAACGACTCTCGCCGTCACTCACGGTCGCCCTCGTGTCACCATCGCCCTCGTGTTGCCATCACCCACCCAGCTCGGCAGGGGCATTGTGAGAGGGTACAGAAGTGATGGTACAACACACACAATCGTGCGTGTTGTGCCAACACTTCTTTCGCCCTCACATTCGCCCTCCCTCCTTGCTCATACCCCACAGGAAGACCCACTGTGTGTGTAGGTACGAGTACGGGTTTTCGCCAGGTACAGGTGTGGGTATGGCTCCCGACACCCGAGGGTATACCCTTGCGGTTGCCTAGCTCAGTCTCCTTGGCACGGGCGTCGCGTCCACTGGGACGGGGGAGGGTGCTGGGCGCACATCGCATGCGTTCGAGCTGGGTGCAGTGGGCGGGCATTGACCTGCGAGGTTGCGGGATCAGGGGGGGCTGGACAGGTGTCGTGTCCATTGGGAGACAATGAGCTTGAAACTTTTCAACGCGCGCAATATTATTGGGCGCGCAGTGCTCTGAGAATAGAAAAAAATAGTGCGGCAGGCAATAAATCGCGCAGGAATAAATGTGCAGAAATCACGTCATAAGTAACTACCATATATAGAATACAAATTCCAACAGATGCCGCCCGGGATGATTTGTTCATTGATTAGATTTAGATACATATGACACAACTTGAACCTCACTGTCTCTTGACGACTCGGACGCCGGCCTTACCGCGGCCCGCTGACGCGAGCGGTGGCGATCCTCTTCCGAACGAGGCAGAAGTCGTTCCGCAGCAGCGCAAGATTCCATCTGGGCACTACAAAGTCACCCCCAGCAAAGTCACCTTCGTCGTTCCCTTCGCGGGTGAACAAGAGCCATTGTACCTGGTTACCAAGGGTAAGATGGTCGGCGTCTTCTCCAGCTGGTACGCAAACTTTGGTTCAGGTTCAACAGGTAGATTATACCTGGAATGTGCCATGGCGTGCAGTGAAGGTCATCTTTCCTCTCAGCCGCTAAGGTAAAGTGACCGGACAACCGGTTCCCGCTCATACCACCACACCTTCACAAATTCACAGAATCTCAGACCCGTTCATCAGTTTTGCGAGGCCTTTCATTGCTTTTTTTTGCAGCCCTTGCACAAGAGTCCATCCACAGCGAGGTTTTGCACTTTCTGCAAGCTTGCGCTTTCCTGATATTTAGTTTGGGTTCTACTACGGGCGTGCGATAACTATGCCAACAGTGGCACTTCGTCCGAGGCCAACAGCGTCCTCACCCTCACCATCGGTGGTAGCGACACGTCTGGCGTTCTTCGTTTCTTGTCGGAAAAGGAGGAGCATATTCGCTGTCGGGGTGCACAACTACAAGCGTTGGCGTGACGTTGTCACTGGACTGAAGCACACTGAGACAACCCCGGCGATCAACCAGCAGTACTACGACAATGGAGGACGGGACTGGGTCAGGGAGAAACAGCAGACCGTGCGCAGCGCCACGAGCCCTGTTGAAACAAATGTTGATTTACACGGTCACTGAAGGAAGCAAACTAGAAGGCCAACATCATCAATAAGTGAGTTGATTACCACTACCGCCCGTCGTTCGTCAAATTGACCGTATTTCGCATACAACACGTTCTCCGCTACTTGCTGCCTGTTGAGTAACCCGATTGTATATAATATTGTCATCGAAGGAGGAATCAATCAGTGTGGGTGGTTGTACAGGATATAAATGGTTGACCATCATCCGAGCACGTGTGCAGCATCTTGGACACTCAGTGGGACGGGTCACGCGGCGACCGACGATACGACGTCCTGCATACGGCGCTTCTGCTGTGATCACTCTGAACCTTGGTTGCCTGCCTACCTCGGCGTGCAGGATCGACCGCCCACGCGGTTGTCTGCAAATTCCCTGTTCCTGCACACCGTTTCATGTAAAACCCACATACCGTGCAACACACACCACGATGACAAGTTCACATCTGCTACCTTACAAAACGAAACGAGGGAACTGGTACAACCTCTCCAAGACACCCAATGACTTTAACCGACAGTATAAGCCTCGTTAGGTTTCACAATGAACATTTCCATCTTCTCATTGTCCTCTCTGAGAACGAAGGCAACCTGCCATTCGGATCTGTTCCACGATTCACTGGCTCCAGAGCTGATCTTGAAAGACTCTTCGGATCCCCCCTTGTTGGCAAACACAGTGACACGAACTTGAATGGAGCGATTGGTGCCGTTCTTGATAAGGATGTCACCCATTGTTCTATAACATACACCATCGGAACCTAGCACTCTTTGCAATCTTACAATGACATACCTGTATCTGGCTTAGTATTCAGACCGACGGAGATGTAGATATAATACGATTGAAGCCTGGGAATGAAGATGCAATATGTGAGGATCGGGGATGCCAGTGAAAACGGTGTATAGGAAGTTGAGACTCACTAAAGGCAACGCGATGGTTTCCTGGAGTCTAGGAGGTGAATTCATGCTTTTATCCCCTCCCCGGACTACAGCCTCGTGCCCTTGATGCAACTCACACGTCAACCCCACTTGGACTGACGCCTCACTGGCAGGGGTTCCACTGGCCTGGCCCTAATCAGCAAATTAAAGACAGTTGGTAACATTATCACTTGGCCCTACTACTAATCCGGTGATTGGCTTTGGAGGGGATTCAATTGTTTAATAACCTTGCCGATGCTGTTCGGGTCACAGACATGTATAGCTAGAGATGACCATAGCACGAATGGATGGATTCCATCATGATGGAAAGCACTGCCAAGGGCTCGCTTAGGCTTAGTTGCAAACTTTCAGTGGCTCGGCGACTGAGTAAACTGGTTCAACAGTGACGTTGCTCCGGCGTTTGCAAAGCGCCAGAGACAAATATGGGAGAAGGTTTGCCAAGCTCGTGTTCACTTCAATACATCCGATCATAGTATGTGATTTGCTGATCTGGCAGTACAAAGCATCTCGGTGTAGATGCGGTGCGTTCGAAAACGGCACGCCGACGACAATGCCGATACGCGGACAGATTCGTCGTACATGATACTCCAGCGACCTTGTCAACATTTGAGCAAGTACTGTTTGGCCCATTTACGATCATTCTGCAACAAGACATCGATCGTAAGTGTGCCCCCATCCCCCCATCCCCCCATCCCACCCTCGATGACCCTGCCCAGAATACATTCCAGGCGTGCTTCAAATCCTCGCTCAAATACTGTGGTTGAAAACCACCTGTGTCCTGGCCGAATACGGCCCGCTGCTACCCACCTCTGCCTGCTGGCAACAGAAGGGGAACATTCCGGGTCTCGTAAAACTGTTGCGCGCGTTCTTGGCGCGGGATGCATAAGAGATGGAGAAAGCGGGCCAGCTAGAGCGAGTTTTCGCGATCTTACCGCAGCGATTGGTGCCGAACAAGATGAACGACGGGTGGGGGTTTAAGTTGTTGGAGGGCGTGGCGCGGCACGTCGATCCATGCGTGCCATACGCTGGGGTTGGTGGGTCGTACTGACGCGCTCGACAGGACCCAGCTCAAGCCATACATGCGCCCGCTCGTGACGACCCTGTTGATACTGATGCAGACGATCGTGATACCGCAGGTATAGAAATGAAAATACCGCACAAAAATCGCAAGGTGGTCCCGATGGGGTTCACGCGGATGTTGACAGAGAACCACAACTGGACACCTGAAAAACGTACTCATTCCACGAGTATTCACCCAAACGACAAGGAGGCAGGGACGGTAGGGGGGAGGAGGGGAATACATACGCACCCAGCCCACAGCCGTGGTCTGCGACGACGGCATCGACGTCGGTGACTTCTGTGAGCCGGACAGTCCCTGCGAGGTCGACGGGGACGCGTGCGCCGCCTCCACCGAGTAGTCGTGTGTTTTATGGGGGGTGAGCGGAAATAGCGCGAAAAGAGAACGAGAGAGTAGGGGAAACGAGAGTATATGCGTGGAGAGTGTCGGATGGGGTACAATCTGCACGAACGTGGACGACGGAGTCCACCGTTGTTGGGTCCGCGGATGGGTCCTAGTCCAGGGTCGGGTGACAAGCGATCAAAGGGTGGGCAGTGCACATTTGGGTGAGAACAAGCGCCCAGCACATGAGGTGATCGTGGGTATGTGAATCGATTTGATAAGGAAGTACGTGTATACCAGATGGTGGTAACTGTCCAGGGCGCTACGTTCTTTTCATCGGTCTGATACCTAGCCGGGTATGTTTACCAACCTATTCCAGTGGTCAAAGGAGGGTGAGTACGTGGGCAGGACAATTGAAGGCACGATACTGATAGGACACAAGAGTCGAATCGGAAGGAAAACCGACCTGCCAGTGACCAAAATGAAGCAACGACGATCGAAGATGCCAAGGGCAAGAGGGTTGAAAGTGGGATACTAATGGTTGAAGACAGTTCCTTCGTCCACCAAAAGGAAGTAAAACCAATCGAAATCAGTGGTCGAGATTTCATATGGTCAGTTGCGTTCCTCGCTGATGGGAAGGACGTCATCAGCGGTGGCGAGGAAGGGAAGATTCGACGTTGGCAGTTAGAAGACGGCAAGGAAGTGGGAACACCAATGGATGCGGGGAGTACTGTTTACAACATCGCAGTGTCACGAGATGGAAAGTGGGTCGTGAGTGGGACGGATAGCGGATTTGTGATGGTGTGGGATGCAGAGAACCATTCAAAAGTGACCGAGTGGAAAGCACACAGCAGAGCGGTATTTGCGGTGGACGTCTCGCCGGATGGGACGAGAATCGCAACCGGATCGAATGATAGGACGCTCTGCGTTTGGTCGCTCTCAGGCTCTTCTGGCGAGCGTCTACTCGGACCCTTCAAACACGACGAGTTCGTGGTGGCGGTCAAGTTTTCACCCAATGGAAACCTCATCGCCACTGCCACGTGGCAGCGCGACTCCGTTCGGGTCTATGACTTGGAGAAAGGTACCTCCAGGTTCCGCTTCGTCTTCTCAATCACTGTCGGCTCGCAGTTCAACCAATCCCTCGCCTGGGCGAGCGATAGCAAGCAACTCTTTGTCTTATCTCGCGACGGCAACATACACTGTCTCGACGTGTCCACAGGGAAGACGCGCTTGACATGGCGCATTCACAGTAGCGACGAGGCAAGGTGCATCGCACTGGCAGGCGACGGCACGTTCATCGTAGTCTCCGCAAATTCATCGGTTTCATTCTGGAACACTACGACGCACGAGCAAATCGGGTCCGTCATCGAGCACACTCATGTCATCTGGGTCATGGCCGTCTCAGCAAACTACGACCTCGTGAGCGGTGGACAAAAGACAGTCACCCTCTCGGGGCTCTATGACATCCTTCCCTCTCGCTATTTTGCCAATGTACGTGTATCTGCGTGAAAAACTTCATATGACATCGCTTTCTAATCACAATCCGCTCTGTTGACATCCCTTGCGAACGGGAAATCCAGTTCACAAAAGTTGAAAGATCTGATCGCTGGGAGACCCGCGAACCCCTTCAAATACAGGACGATGGTCCAAGTACGTTCATTTGTACCCCAATCGCAGTTTTCTGACATCCACATACATCAGAAGAAAGGACAGAGAATCACCTCATCCAGTCCGTACGCGCACAGGAGGAGAGCCCGAGTTTGTCCATCGCTAGCCTGACTCACTTTTCATTGGGATTCATGTCTAATAGATCCCGACATCGTGCCTCTCGAAAGAGTTGTCCAAGAACTCCGCAACGAGCTCGCCAGATTTGAGCACGCAGCTAGTCAACAAAAGGATAGCTTGAATGAGATTATAAGGTCACTACGTGCAGACCTTTATTCTCAGGAAAGGAACTCAAGTGCGTCTGTTGACTCCGTGATTCGCGCTCCCCTAACTGGCTTTCTGTTATCCACATCCATCGACCGAAAACTAGCGAATCTCGAGAAATCCGTCCAAGAACTCCGTAACCAGTTTACTACATTCCAGTGCGCGTCCAATAAAGAAAAGGATAGCCTCAACGAAACCATCAATTCCCTTCGTGCAGAGCACCAACGTTCAAGTACGTCCATTGCCACCCTGACTCATGCGTCACTGACATCCAAGTCTGTTAGACAACAAAATCGCACATCTCGAACAAACCAACCAGGAACTCCGTGGACGCGAGCAGAGGCATCAGTGTGAATCATTGTATGCTCAAGGTCGCATATATGATGCTGCAGAATCGCTTCTCGAGATTGCGAATACCGTAAACGAGGATATAAGAGGCGACAAGTTAATTTTTGACTGGCTTGCCGGTGAGTTTCGGCGTCGCGCATTTGGATATAGTATTGAATCCCTGCCATCAGAGTTTACGCACCGATGCGTCACGACACTGGAAAGGATTGGAGACGAGGCATCAAATATCAAGAATCATGACGAAGCGGTTGCGGCCTACTCTACTGCATTATTGCTCAGTCCCTCCTCCCCGAACAATGTACTAATCAAGTGGGCGAGCAGGATGTTGGTTCGTGGTTCAGCGCACGAAGCACTGAGTGCCGCAGCCAAGGTATGCTCTCCGCGATGGTTCGAATATGGATAGTGACATTCTTTCGGTTTAGTTCAAGCTTCCAAGGTTTCTCATTTACCGCATCATTTGTGAGATTCTAGAAGGGGATGGTCGCCTCACGCAGGCATTGGAGTGTTTTCGACAGCTGCAGAACGAGCTACCAGGCGATACGAGTACTCAGGATGGGCGTGCGCAGTGGCAACTCAGTAAGAGGTTCCAACCGCGACATAGCCGGGGCTAATTACAGGATCTCCCTCAGGTTTTCGAGGACGTTGTATCGAGAAGCTAGAGGCGCTAGGCGACACTGCGAGGGACTCTAAGAAGCATGACGAGGCGATTGGATACTACTCGAATGCGTTGTCACTCGACCCGACCAATTTTAATGATATTCTCCTTAAGCGCAGCAATGAGGTACGGATTGTATTTCATATCACATCGAGTGGGCATCGGTGACTCATACTATCCAGATCATCGAGCTCGACCCATCATCGCATAGAGGGTATGAGGGGAAGCATGCTGCATTACATGGCATGAGGCGTTATAGCGAAGCGTTTGAGGCATTCAGGATGATGCTTTCAATGCTCGAACAATCTCCAGATCCACAAATTCGCGGTAAGTTATTCTGTCAATTTTGCAAACAACAGAGAGTTTTGATTGGTTTTGGACAGAGCTTCGTCATCAGTATGTCGACGCAACGGCCATAATTCATAATGTGGTCGAAGATACTATCCGCCACATGCCACGTGTACTCATCGACACCGTTACCGGACGGCTCTATGACAAAACACAACAAGCAGCAGCTTTCGCGGAACTCCCGATCTACGACGAGCTGCGATCTTCAATGACTTCACGGCTCGACCATGCACGTATCGAGATAGAAGTAAGGGAGTTCTACCGTTACGTGATGCTGTCGCACAGGTGGCAGCCCAATGAACCGACATTCCAGATGGTTCAGAATATCTCAATCTATGAGCTGCCCGTGTCTCCCGTGCATGGCAAAGTGCAAAAATTCTGTGAGCTCGTGAGCTCTCTCCGCTTCCGGTGGGCATGGAGCGACACTTGCTGCGTCAACCAGCTCGACAAGGGGGTCCAGCAAGAATCATTGGTTGCCATGTTCCGGTGGTATCGTGGCTCGTCGCTCACGATCGTCCACCTTCTCGGTGTGTTATCAGAGTCACAGGAGTTTGGTTGTCTCTGGAAGAGCATCTGGAACACTCGGGGGTGGACATACCAAGAATACATTGCTTCCGAGGTTGTCCAATTCTACACCGAGGACTGGAAGCCATACCTTGGCTTGGACATCTTCAACCACAAAGAATCAACTACGATTCTTTCGGAGATGGAACAGGCCATGAACTTCACGACACAGGAGTTGGCCACCCTTCGTCCAGGCTTGGACAGGGCGCGCGAGAAACTCTATTTAGCTTCTATGCGTCAAACGACACGCGAGGAAGATATTGCGTACTCGTTGTTCGGCATCTTCAATGTCGCGATCCCAGTCATATATGGCGAGGGCAATCAGGCAGTCGGTCGCCTGCTGGAGTATATCTTGACACGGTCGGATAATGTCACGCTCCTCGCTTGGACTGGGAGTTCGAGGAGTGACCACAGCTACCTCCCTACTGATCTCACGGTCTACAACCAAATCTTGCCACCGCATGTTCCACCACCCATCGAGACAGTTGAAATGGATGACATGGTCACGGCACTGCGCTTATCCTTTCCAGACCTTTCCCTGCCTGTAGCCCTGTACGAGCGGCTCTACGATCTCCCCCCACTATCGCTGGTCGCTGGTCGACTTAGAGTTCCTGGCATTGTATTCCGCCTCACCGACCTCGACCCACTCCCGGAATCAAATTCCGAGTCCGACCTCCCTGCTTATCGTGCGACGTCAACCATGCTCGGGGATGTAGAGATCAAGACCACGGATGACCTATCCGGGATGGAAGGTTTACTTCTCGTCCACCCCTGGATTAGTCCACTCATCGATCAGGATTTCTCGTGCGGCGCTGCTCTGTTCGATCATGCTACGTGCGCATTGCGCCTTGCCGTCCGGCTCAGGCAGCCATTTGGGGCATTGTTACTTGCACCCATGGCGCGCGCACAATACAGACGCGTTGCGACGGACAGTTTGATCATGGTCCGGGTCCGCGAGGAGACTCCGTTGACCGAATTGATTACCGGCATCCGTGCGGTCGATATACGGTAGTTGTAGAAGGATGACATTGGACCTTTGACGACGTATTATGGTTATACCCCACCTCAGTGACGTTGCAGGATTCTGAGCAAGAGGTTACCTTTGTAGTCTAGTTATCATTTCATTCTGCGCAACGAAGGTTTCGGATCCTTTCTCTCACTGTACCGGGACAACGCTCTCAAAATGGGCCGTTCACTACTATAATGTGCATCGCACTGGCAAGCAACAATACGTTCATTGCAGTCTCAGCTAAGTTATCGGTCTCATTCTGGGACACTACGACGCACGAGCAAATCGGGTCTGTCATCGCGCACAGTCCTGTCGTCTGGTGCATGGCTATCTCAACAAACTACGACCTCATAATCGGTGGAGGAAAGAGGATTACACTTCGGGGGCTCTGTGACATCCTCCCCTCTCGTTATTTTTACAATGTACGTGTATCTGCGTGATATTTTGCCATCAGTTTCTAACACAATCCGCTCCATCGGCTGTCACGTATCCCTTGCGAACGGGTATTCCAGTACATACAAGTTGAAAGAGCTGGTCGGAGAATTTGTGAATCCCTTCAAATACAGGACGATGGTTCAAGTATGTTCATTTGTATCCCGATCACGGTTTTCTGACACCCATGTACATCAGAAAAAGGGACAGAGAATCTTGAGCAAACCGTCCAAGAGCTGCATATCCAGCTCGCCGACTCTCAAGAAACAGCCGATCAGAAGGAGGATCGTCTCGACGAAATCACCAAGTCACTGGGTGGAAAGAAGAAGAAGTGTGTCCATCGCCACTCTAACTCACGTTTCGTTGAAATTCACGTCTGTTAGATACGATCATACATCTTAAACAAACCGTCAAGGAGCTCTATCAGCAAAAGGATAGCCTGAACGAGACCATCACGTCACTACGTGCAGACCTTAATGCACAGCAAATGAACTCAAGTGCGTTTGCTGACACCATGCCTCGCGCTTCACCAACATCCAAGTTTGTCAGACAACAAAATCGCATATCTCGAACAAACCATCCAGGAACTCCGCGTCCAACTTGCCGAGTCCCAACACAAAGCCGATGGTTTCATCCAGATCAACCGTGCAAACGAGCAGATTTCATCAATGTGAATCGCTGTATGCTCAAGGTCGCATATATGATGTTGCAGTGTCTCTTCTCGAAATGGCGATTAACGTAAACGAGGATGTGAGAACCGACAAGTTGATCCTTGACTGGCTTCCTGGTGAGTTTCGGCGTCGTGCATTAGGATAGGGCATTTTATCTCTGCCATGAGAGTTTACGCATCGATGCGTCACGACACTAGAAAGGATCGGAGACGAGGCATCAGATACCAAGGAAGATGACGAAGCGGTTGCGGCCTACTCTACTGCATTGTTGCTCGGCACCTCCGACCCGGAAACTGTATTGATCAAGTGGGCGAGCAGGGTGTTTATTCGTGGTTCGGCGCACGAAGTATTGAGTGCCGCAACCAAGGTATGCTCTCGGTGATGGTCCGAATATGGATAGTGATATTCTTTCGGTTTAGTTCGAGCTTCAGAGGTATCTCGTTTACCGCGTCATTTGCGACACTCTAGAAGGGGATGGTCGCCTCATGGAGGCGTCGGAGTGTTTTCGGCAAATGAAGAACGAGCTACCAGAGGACACGGGTACCCACGGTGGGCGGGCGCAGTGGGAACTCAGTAAGGAGTCCTAACCGCCACATAGCCCGGGCCGGGGCTAATTCTAGGATCCCCCTCAGATTTTCGAGGACGGTGTGTCGAGAAACTAGAGCAGCTGAGCGACACTGCGAGGGACTCTAATATGCATGACGAGGCAATTGGATACTACTCAAATGCACTGTCACTCGACCCGACCAATCTCAATGAAATTCTCCTTAAGCGGAGCAATATGGTATGAATTGTATTTCATGTCACATCAAATGGACCTCGGTAAATAACGCTAT